>JBBJLS010000041.1:420854-436710 GCA_037577275.1 Bryconaethiops microstoma
GAAATTGTTTATGTGGTGACTGCCACATCACACAGACACAGAGAGACACAAGACACCAGAGTAGTGTAAAATAAAAGGAAGATAAAATACAATAATAAAATAAATAAAATAAGTAAAATAAATAAAATAAGTCAAATTAACAATGTAAATAAATAAAATTAACAATGTAAATTTGGGACTATGGGACTAATAAAGGTTTATCTAATCTTGTCTTATACATTACACAGAATTCTGTTTCTTCATTATTCTGGCCAAAATTGCGAATATGGAGTACTGTTATGTTTATTACAAGGAAAGAGAGAGAGAGACAGAGGGAGAGAGAACGAGAGGGAGAGTGGGAGAGAGAGAGAAAGGCTGCACTTTTTCATGCCACATTTTCTTTTTTCTGAAATGTTAAATCTTCCCCACCCAAACACACAAAGATCTAACACCTCCCATCAATGACTACCAGAGAAAGAACTTCATTTCCAATCCACTGAAATGCATCACCGTCATGCCTGACCTGTGCTACTGAGACTTGTGAATGAATGCTTGTGCACCAGACAAGTAAGACTGCGCAGAGAGGGGAAATCCATTAGTGCTGTAAGGCCACACTGAGTAGTCCTTTGTCTTTCATAAGCAGACAGGACACCTAAGCACCAAGAAAACAGCATAAACACACAAGGGTATATCTGTCTGTCCTGTTTGTACAGGGAAAGATTTCAGCTTGGAGAGATGAAGTTAGCCCTTTGTTAGCAAAATAGTAGTACTTCCGTCCTGTGTTATACATCCAACATAGGACAGAAGTACTACAACGTATGCAGCATGCAGGTTAGGCATGCTAATCTGAGGTGAGTTTTATGCCAGTATAAGGTACCTGTTATAATTCACTGCAAGCCCAGATACTCCATAAACTGAACTGACACATATCCCAAGAGTAGAATCTGGAATGCGAATAAGAATGTGAATAAGACCCTACAAAAAGGAGTAAACTGGGTATGCATGGAAGAAAAATGGAAAATACAAAAGCACTCAAAACTGAAAGAAGGCTTTCTGGAACAGTGCTGCTCCCATGGTACAGACTGAGGTCAACACAAATCACCACAGGAAAGCCAAAAACTGACTTTGTACTTTCAAATTTCCAATTCCTTAAGGATCTAGTGTTTGTTTGCGTTCAGCTACAGAGGGCTAGACCAAAGCCCATATCTAGTTCAATGCATACTGCTAATTACCAATGTGACCAAGTCCAGAAGCAAAGCCATTACAAACACAGGGACATACATGTGATCTTGTATAAAAATATTGAGATAATTTTTGCAATATGTCATTTGCAATTTTATATTTGCAAATGATACTTTTCTAAGCATGACATATTGATATACTAAAGACTAAAGAACAATATATAAAAAGCAAAGAGGTGAAAATCAGCTAGCAAGCAGAAATCATGCTAGATATCACAAACTCTATTTGTTCAGCTGCCTCAGTGGAAGAGGCCTCAGTGGTCAGTCATCTCAGGTGGAACATCACCCTGCCCACAGACCCACCCTCTAGAGAAAAGCCCACAGAAAAGCACATATCCTATCTGGGCTTCTGAATGCTTTCATCTAGTTGGTGTAAGCAAAGCCAAGCTGGATCTGTCTGTATAGGTAAGGTAAAAGATTCTTAATCACATAACTTGACTACATACAGTCAAGTAAGTTTTGATGATATCATGAGGTAGGTAATATTTGTTAAAGTTTAACTAGCAACTATTAATCAAAATGTATTCATACATGCAGTGTAACTCTAGGGCCTTCATCTTCTCAGGAGCAAATCTCTCAAAGTGGACAACTATATATACACAGTGAGAAATATAAAGCTGTCCAGCTAATGCAGATTTCATTTCAACTTTCACATTGGCAAATAAATTTGAGAATAAAGGAAAGATTTGCACAAAATACACAGTCATGGGCACAGATGGGACTTTTCCAAAAACCTTGGAGTGAGATTTTGGGATGTGTGGCTGATGTTGGGAGCGGTGAGCGGGGGTGGGGGATGAGGTTGCGGTGTTGTGCTTCTTCAGTTGCCGGCAAGTGCAGCATTGTTTTGTGCCTCACCTACCGTAGAGGAGTGTGCACAGGAGGGAACACCTCTCTGCCTGTTCAGCCGTGCGTAAGGCATAATTGATCTATTGCAAGTGGTGTTTGGCCTGACGCAATGGGCAGCCTAGATCCAACAGATAAAACAAATTTTCAGCGTGAGAAATCAGAGGTAAGGCATGAGAGCGTGAGATGACAGTCAGATGCGTGTGTCTCACGCTGAATGTGTGAGAGTTGGCAACCCTGGGGATATGTCCCCACCAGACCTCGATCCATCCCCCCAACTTACAGGGCAAAAAAACCCAAAAAAAACATGCATCTGCTGTAAGTTACTTACTTACCCTTAAATATACTAAGGCGCTTGTACTCGGCAGTGCCATCTGTGGCATGGAGATTAAAAAAAAAGGACGGAGACATCCCTGACCCCCAAAGCGTCCCCCTCACATTAAAAATGCTTCCTGCACCCCTGTATACAGTATTTTGAACATCTAATTCCTGAGTTATAAACAAACCTGCTTCATACTAGGTAAACCATTTTGTGAAAAAATGACAGATGTCAGCAGAGAACATTGCTTATTTTTATATGCATTTTTCTTTAAATTCGTAACTACCAAAAAATCTATTTTCTTTACAATTTATATATTCAGTCAGATTTGAGAAGATGGCAAATATTTTAATAAAATGGAAACATAGATAATATATGCACACACCAGCCACTTTTTAGGTACATCTGTTCAATTGCTTATTAACACAAATAGCTAATCAGCCAGTTACATGGCAGCAGCTCAATGCATTTAGGCATCTAGACAGGGTGAAGACAAGTTGCTGAAGTTCAAACCACTCATCTGAATGGGGAAGAAAGGGGATTTGAGTGACTTTGAACGTGTCATGGTTGTTGGTCCCAGAAGGGCTGGTCTGAGTATTTCACAAACTGCTGATTTACTGGGATTTTTACACATCTCACACCTGATCCAGTAAATATAGCCTGTTGACTGGTTTACAGAGAATGGTCAAAAAAGAGAAAATATCCAGTGAGTGGGGGTTGTGTGGACAAAAATGCCTTGTTGATGTCAGCAGTCAGAGGAGAATCAACAGACTGGTTTGAGATGATAGAAAAGCAACAATAGCTCAAATAACCATTCTTTACAACCAAGGCATGTAGAATACCATCTCTGAACGTATGTCGAACCTTGAGGCAGAACCTTGAGGCAGATGGGCTACAGCAGCAGAAGACCACATGGGGTGCCACTTCTGTAAGCTAAGGCTACAATTTGCACAGGCTCACCAAAACTGTACAACACAAGATTGGAAAAACATTGCCTGCTCTGATGAGTCTCAACATTCAGATGGTAGGGTCAGATTTGGCGTAAAATACGTGACACCATGGATCCATCCTGCCTTGTATCAATGGTTTAGGCTGGTGGTGGTGGTGTAATAGTGTGGGGGATATTTTCTTGGCACACGTTGGGGCCCTTAGTACCAACTGAGCATCGTTTAAACGCCACAGCCTACCTGAGTATTATTGCTGACCATGTCCATTCCTTTATGACCACAGTGTACTCATCTTCTGATGGCTACATCCAGCAGGATAATGCACCATGTCACAAAGCTCAGATCATCTCAGACTGGTTTCTTGAACATGACAATGAGTTCACTGTACTCCAGTGGCCTCCACAGTCACCAGACCTCAATCCAAAAGAGCACCTTTGGGATGTGGTGGAAAGGGAAATTCGCTTCATGCATGTGCAGCCGACAAATCTGCAGCAACTGTGTGATGCTATTATCTCAATATGGACCAAAATCTCATAGGAGTGTTGCTAACACCATGTTGAATCTATGCCACGAAGAATTAAGACAGCTCAGATGGAAAAAGGGGGTACAACCCGCTACTAGCAAGGTGTACCTAATAAAGTGGCCGGTGAGTGTAAATAATGTGTTATTTTCCCTGCTAGTCCTTGTATGACCAGTACAGCATTGCTGACTGGACAGAACTCATATATCCAAAAAGAAACTTTCTACATGAAAAGGAAGAGAAGAGAGGAGAAGAGAAGAGTTGTCACATACTGTATGGAAGAGCTGTAATGAAAATTCACCTGGTAATCTATCCCAGAGTTGCGATCAGTGGTTGCATACTTATAGTATCAGTAGATTATTCAAGTTAAGGCTCCTTGTGTATTTCGCTCAAAAGTTTGCTGGGCAATCCACTGATACCCCTCACACCTGATCCAGTAAATATAGCATGTTGACTGGTTTTGAGGAACAGACCACGACAAATGGATCATACTAGGAAGCCTTTGCTAACGTGGATAATGTAGAATAAAATGACCATACTGATGAGCCAAAATGTGCATTTGGCTGAACATTTGGCTCTTTTAGTTGACATGCTGTGAGATGTGAGAAAAGGATAAATATGACCTTGACACGGGGCTATTATAGTACCTCCGAAAAAGTAAGACTTGTGGGGTGATCCCAGACAGCAGAGAAAATGTCTACCAACACTGGTCAGAGTACAGACAAACCACAAACTGGCGACGGAGTAACCAGGCCAACAAAGGCCTATACAGAACTCACAGAAGGGCTACTATAGTAGAAGCCACCTGCTGAGTATTCGACTGCATAGCCATAGGGTGCCCTGACTGACATCCGACAAGCTGGTAAAGGGAGTGTGGTGTAAGTAATGTTTTGTAAACTTTGGGTACTGGAATTCATGTTGATGTAAATTTGACATGTGTAAACCACTCAAAACATCACTGCAACCTGTTATACTCCTTCAACAATATTTCCTGAAGTAGTAATCTCTTACAGCATAATAATACATCCTGCCGCACAGGACTTGTTATTTGGGAAGGGATTTTCCCACTTGTGGAACTAATAAAGGTTTATCTTATCTTATCTTATCTTATCTTATCTTATCTTATCTTGAGAAACATGAAAGTATAAGCTGCTGCCCTGGACTCCTCATTGCCCTGATCTGATCAATCTGATTGATAGCAACTCCACATCACAACTTCCAAGACTTAAAGTATTGTAAGTATATTGTCTATGCCTCAGCGGATCATGATGGCTATGGGGCGGGAGACAACAATGTTTTGGCCTATGGGTGTATTATATATATACATGTGTGTGTGTGTGTGCGTGTGTGTGTTTGTGTGTGTTTGCGCGCTTGTGTTCATTTTTATCCATGTAAACATTATATGTCAGAATTCCAAGATTAAGATTATTATTCCATCTGAACTCTTGAAGAGCCGTGCAGTAGGTATCAGTTGTTGTACTATTGAACAACAGGTTCCACGGCAAAATCCAAGATCGTCACTAAATCCATGAATGCCTCCCAATCCATTCTGCCCACAAGTGGAAGCACATCCCTGACAATTTCCTGCATCTGTCCTAGAATCCTAATATCACAATGAGTTTTTCAGAGCACCACGAGGCACAAAATTAAAGTTGCTCTAGAAAGAAAAGGTCACACGCAGTGATGAACTCCCTGGGTTAGCTAGCATTAAATTACACATTGATCACTCTCCCGGATGGATCAATTCTATTAGAGCCCTGCCTCCCCTTAATACACTCATTTGTCTGTACAACAAAGACCCCCTCATGTCACTTAACTGAGAATGATATCAGCAGCAAATGTATATGCGGCTATTGTCCAAAAGTAAATGAAGCTTGTAGTCAGACACAGTCAGTGCCTCTGTTCTACTAACACTTTACCCACCACTTTACCACAGACAGCACAAACCACCCAACGGAAACCAGTTGGACTCGTTCTAAAGAGGCATTACATTACGAATCTAGAATTACTTCCACTGCAGCAAAGACGTAAAATAAATATTTTATTTTGCATTTAATTGCAGTTTATGGCCCAGAGCACACCACTAGACAAACTCTAATATGATTCTAATGGTTATTGTCATTGCTGCCTTTTCTATATATGCCTTTGGAACATCTGCCACAGAGTGCGAGCCATAAACAACGCAGTTATTTTTATGCTCTCTGTCTTGCTTGGGCAGGGATTATGTATTTCACTGTGAATAGGGCTATGACAACACAGCTAAGCAGCAGCAATGGATCAAAGGCAATTCAAGCATGGCATATTTGCATGACTGTGGTGGTGCCAGTAGAAGAGGGGAAAGCCTAAAATTCAGTCACTGTTTCTGTAATATAACCTTTTCTTGCATTAGTCTCAACCTCCAGCAGAATGACAATACAACCAAAACATTAATTAAGGACAACTGATGCTGCTGAACTGACACTATAAGTGGTATCAATATGTCACATCTGATATCTGGACTGCTTCATAACTGACTTTGTCAAAATAAAAAGCAAGACAAAAAAGGAGATCAAACTAACCACATGTTGCACATGATGACATATTGAAGGAACTTTGAACTATAATGAATAATAATATAAAAATAATGATATCAAAATGTTCTTTGGAGTAATGCCTCAATTGTTCCTTTTCAGTAGATGGTTCTTTAAATAACTATTAACGTGAAAAGCCGTGTGAAGTGTGAAGACAATTTTAGGAACTTCCACATACTGTAAACGAATAACTCCAGTTAGATGTTTTAAAAACTGTTCAAACAAATAATCATTTTTAAAGCAAGACCAAATCTGCTGTAGACATGCCACTATGAGCTGCATCAGTTTATTAAGCTGCCAACAACTACTTCTACCATGACTGATAAAAGCCTGGATTTTGGCTGATGGTACTTCCCTCAGACACAGAACAGAGGGTCTGCTACACACCCTGTGGTCTGCCTGAGGCCTAGTATTCTCAGTCAAGGTTTGAGTGTAGGCCTGCCCCCTACTGTTAGCTGCAGGCTGTGGACTCTCTCCCTCTGGTTTGTGAGACCTGGGGCGTTGGGGGCAGCCAGGCTGTGATTATGGTTTCATCTCCGCCAGCTGCTCTGGCTGAGTTTGCCATTGCTGCTCTTCTTAAAGAAATACTTCACCCAAAACTTGTCATACGCGTTCAGTGTAACCAGCCCTAAAAGTTGGTGCAGGAAATCAGAGAAAGTGTTGCCATCTTAAAAATTAATAAGTTTTTGGTCAGCTATTTGCAACATTTATTTCCTACCATGTGTTGTATACAATAAATGATTTGAATATTTATTAGAATGGGTTTCTGTATATATTTTCTATGCAAAATAAAATAATTAATACAAAAGTAATAATATGGACAAAGGTCATGGAATGCCTGGCCCCCGTAAACCCAGCCGAGACCTAAAGCGTTGCGTGGACAAAAGAGACTGCATTCAGATACATAGACTTTCATGTGGAGTTGGTTCCCCTTTGTAGCTGCTATAATGGTTCCTTCCCACATGCTCTGGAGTGTTACGTTTTTTCTATAACAAGCTAGATAAACCGTGAATGCCCTGGCAGGGGCAAATAGCTTTGTTTTTATATTTGATTTGATTACATTAATGTTTAATTTGAGATTTACAGAAGTATTTGAACTGCAGCTGTGGAACTGGGTTAAAGGGAAAACTGCTGTTAAAAAGTTCCTTATTTTTTTTGCGGATAACAATGCGATTAATCACGATTAATCCCAGAAAGCCATGTGATTAATATATAGGATTAATATATATATACCCCCTCATGTTACTTAACTGAGAATGAAATCAGCAGCAAATGTATATACAGTGATTGTCCAAAAGTACATGAAGCCTGTAGTCAGACACAGTGCCTCTGTTCTACTAACATTGTAAAGCTTTACCCACCACTTTCCACAGACAGCACAACCCACCCAACGGAAACCAGTTTGACTCATTCTAAAGAAGCATTTTATATATATATATATACACACACACACACACACACGCCCACTGGTGTTAAGGGCCTCACACGACAGTTAACATGCTGCACACTGTACTGAATCTGCACTACTAGCTGTCTCCGAAGAACTTCATGCAACTAGATCAGCCAACCTGTCTTCTGCTCTGATTCTACTTGACCTACTCTCTCCAGTCTTGGGATATCAGGCACAGGTTGACTGGCAATGGTTTGCTTCCTACCTTGACCGGAGGTGCCAGGCAGCATAGCATGGCTACCAGTCTGCCCCGTGAAGATTGTCCACTGATGTTCCACACGACTCGGTCCTTGGACCACTTCTCATTTCTCTATATACTGATTCTCTTGAGGATGTAATAGCCTCACATGGCTTTTCCTACCACTTTTATGCTTATTTTGTCTTTCCCCTCTAGTGGTGATATTGTCTCGACCCACATCTCAGATTGTCTGGCTGACATCTCCTCTTGGATGGCGGCTCACCACCTCAAGCTGAATCCCAAAAAGGTAAGAAAGCTTGGTATCATGCTAGATGAAGTACTGTCATTCTTATCACATGCTGAACATCTCTTCAGGATACCAGATACCTTCTTTACAACATTAGAAGAATCTAACCCTTTCTCACTGCCGAAGCTACGCAGATACTCGTCCAGTCTCTGTTCATCTCTAAACTGGACTACTGCAACTCTCTACTGGCTGGACTTCCACTGAAGGCAACGAGACCACTTTAGCTGATTCAGAAAGCAGCTATGAGGTTAGTCTCCCTGTGGCCACTCGCATCACATTCAAAACTTGCCTTCAAGGCCAAGAGTGGACTTGCACCTTCTCACCTATCAGCACTGATCAAGCAGGGTGTCACTTCTTGTCCTCTCAGAGCTTCAAGCACCAACTGTCTTGAACCTCTGTTGCTCAAAAAATAAGGAAGACATGCATCAAGACTCTTCAGTCTTGGCCCCCCAGTGGTGGAATGAACTCCCTCTTGCAATCAGATCTGTGAAGTCCCTCACTGTCTTCAAGCAGTTTTTGAAGACCCACCTCTTTGAGGAGCACCTTGGGGACTAACCAGTTCTTATCTCTTATACATCATTTCCTATACATTAAAAATTACCCTTGGACACTTACACTCTTAACTGTTTTTCCTTACTTGTGTATTAACCTCTGACTTTTTTTCTTTTTAAGAAGGGTTGTTAAGCTGGCAGTAACTTGGTTAAAAGCAGATGTTGATTTAAGTTTAGCTTTACAGGTATAAAGAACAGATGTGGACTACTTAAGCGCTGATGTACCTCACTCTGGATAAGAGTGTCTGCTAAATGCCATAAACATAAACGTAAACAGGTTTTGACTTGGCCTCTGTAGTGTCTCCTACTGTTCTCCTTCTCAGACAGGTTTGCCAACTCCCTATTCCATGCCAAAAGAACCTCTAGTTCTTGAACAACACCAGCATATGTCCTGGTCACCGGCATCTGTACTGGTGAGCCAGACCAACTTTCTCTATTAGGTCAGCATCTCAGCATCCCTCAAACCACCACAAGGTACATGTATAAAAATGAAAGAAGAAGAAAGAGAGTGTGGAGAGATTTGTGTTTGGCTTTGCGCAGTTTGTGGGTTAGAAAACAAAGGAAAATAACAACCATAGGATCAAATCATATGCAAAGAAAAGGCTTGTTGGGGTTTCATTAATTAGTTTGTATGACATGTTTGTAGTGTAGAATATTAAGAGTTTCAATGTGATTGCAAACAGCCTATAAAGTGAAGGGATCAGCTTCCCTCTGGTTGCTTACAGGCATGTGGGCAGTTCTTCTCATCTATGAGTCTTAATTTCAGAAGTTTCCTTCTACTCCTTCCTGTCTCTTTTTTCCCTTCATATCTTTGCCTATTACTCTTTGCTTTTGCCTTCCTGCTTTTGTCCCTCTATCATGTCATCCCTCACCAGCTCTTCCTCTGTCCCTTGTGCTTATGGGCTCATTCTCGTTCTCTCTCTCTCTCTCTCTCTCTCTCTCTCTCTCACTCTCCCACTCCCTCCATCCTGTCTTCATCCAGACAACCTCAACAATGAGGGTTTTAGTATTCTGCCTGTTTTCCCTTTAGACAGTTCACTCACATTGTGATAAAACTTATTGCCATCGGACTAAATTTGCCATCTCAAATTTTGGACTTGCCCCTGAAACAGGGCCTTCCAGACTGCTGAATTTCCCCAGGGCGATTCCTTTCATCAGCAAACTGTCTGTCTTGACCTTCCAAACACTTTTCTCAGACACAAACACAAGTGATACGAGTCCTCCAATATCTTGTCTATCAAAAGATCCATTGGTGCAATTTTTCAGAAGCAAGCCAAACAGCCCAAACGGCGGCGCCTTTTAATATGTCTCCCTTTAGGCTATGTTCTTGCCAGCTCCAGCATGCTCACCGTCAAAATCTGGAGGTGATCTAATTTTGAGGGGTGGATACACAGAGAGAGATGTGGAGAGAGTTTGACTGATGCAGAAAGATGAAGAAAACAGCAAACAGACACTTGGCGATATGGAGACTAAAAGGGAGACATTGAGAAAGAGCAAATGGTTTGAGGGGATGCTGGGTAAAAAAGAGCTGTAAGAGACATATGGAGCTGGCATGGTGGTGGTGAGGGAGTGCTGCCCTCACAGGAACCCCAATCTCGGTGGTGGATGCTGAGCATGAGGCAGAGCTCCATCAGCCCTTTGGCTCTCCAGGGAAAGATTCAACCCACACAATTCCACCACTCTGCTCTGTTTACTCTAGTCAATCCCACTGCTCTCCTCTGTTTACCGCTCTCCCATCCTTATGCAGTCACACTTACACAATATACACGTACAATCCCTTCCACTGGTTCCCTACAGCACACACAAATGCAGCATTTACTTTAGCTGGAGGCTTCATGGAAATATATAAAGTTGCCTGTGACTGGCTTTTCTCCCCTACAGCGAAAAGTTTGAGTTTAGACATTCAGAAAAAAATTGGAAATTTAGACAAATGCATCTGACTATTTTCAGATAGAATTACACCTCAAGAGAAGAACCAGACCAGACTATACATCGCACAATGCAGCACACCAGCAGCAAAAGCACATCTGAAGGATAAACGTGATAGCTGAAAGTGTGTGCTAAATGTCACAATTGAATCAGGTATGAGACTAGGCTGTTGATAAGGCACTATAGCCAGAAAGAATTTGGATTAGATTCTGCAGGAGAATTTCCTAAAGAGTAAAAAGAACAGTTTTTTAAAAGTACAACAACAAGCAAACAGCTGTTGATAAATCAACAAATAGGAATTTCCACACTCTTGAAAAGGAGCTCTTTCAAAAGGGTCTTTGGTAACAGTTAAATGATTCTGCTTTCTGTACAATGGAGCAATATATAGTTCTTTAGAGAACCTTTAAAAAATTACAAGTCCTGCTTTGTCATATCAATGCATTTCTCATTGCAGACAATTTTTATTTACACTGCAGACAATGTCATTAATATACTGATAGTTTTAAGATGGAAGCACAAGCGGATGTCTGCTGCCTACTCCAAGACTCAATATCAGTGCTGAATGCTTTATGTCATTGTCATCATTCTACTGATGTTTTGTCATCTAAGTGCTCCATATCTGCACATTTACATTTACGGCATTTAACAGACGCTTTTCTCCAAAGCGACTTAACTACAGGGGCAGTCTCCCTGGAGCAACTTGGGATAAGGGTCTTGCTCAGGATCCCAGTGGTGGTATGCTGAAGGTAGGATTCGAACACATTACCTCTTGGTCCAGAGGCAAGTATCCTACCCACTAGACCACCACCACCACATATGACCACAAAACTCTTCTAAAGTACCAAAAACGAGACAGAACTACACTGGGTGCAATGGACCTACAGATTTTGTGGGATCTTCACCTGTGAGGGTGGAGCAGGCTGCAAGACCTCAGAGCAGTGTGTAGCTGCTGGTGACAGATGTTCACCCAAAAATGGGGTAACTGAACCCGGAAACGTGGCAAGTGAGCAGGCCTTCGGGATAAGCTAAAGGCTAATTCAAACAGACCTTCTGTTGACAAATACGCACTTTCTGGATGACAAGATGGACTACTTGAAGCTCCATCATAATCATTACGGTTCCAAAGAAATCACATGTGACCTGACTGAATGTCCACTGTCTTGTTGTATTCACTCTAGTCATACTCTAGTCATCCTCTAGTTATCGAAGTGCTTTGAGAGACTAGTTATTAGCCACATAAATGTCACCCTTCTCAGCTCTTCAGTTTGCTTAGCGGTCCACAGACAGCACCATACACCTGTCACTGACCAACCTGGAAAAGAGAAACTCTCATGTAAGTATGCTGTTCATCAACATTAGCCCAGCAATCCCAGCAACCAATGACGGTAGTCTGAGAACATGCAGGCAGATATCAAGGCGATATTCGAAACCCAAAACTGCTACCTCACTCAACAACCCCCGCCCCCCTTGCTTTCTTATCTCTTGGATCCACTAGCATGAGCGAATAGGCATGTAGGATAGTAACTAATTTATGAGATATGCCCATGATGTGACGAATGTTTAGGCAGCCCAAAATCCCGGACAATTTGAAAACCCCGGCCGGACACAATTCCCAGGTCTCAGAAAGAGGACATGTCTGGAGAAGAGAGGACATCTGGTCACCCTAGACTAGATTGGTGTGTGTTTGAAAAACATGCTCTACTGTAATTCCTCTTCTCTTGGCCTGATAATTTATTACCAGTGCCATTATCGCTGCACACCTGCACTTAGCAGTTTTTACATTTTTCCTCTGCTGGGTTTACACAGTTGCTAATCGTTAATTGGTTGATAATCATGTCCATTAGTAGTTTGCAAATGGTCAGCTGGCTTAACATTGTATTTATATCAACCTCTCTTATTTGACCCAACGTAGTGTATTTTGGACAGAGTATTGTTCAGAGTATTTCTACAGAGGTTTTATTTGACTTGCAGTTGTAATATAAGCAGTTACCTCTGGGATCAATAGTTTCTGATCCTGCTTAAAAAGAAGATGGTCTAACGTGTGTACTGTCCTTTTTTCCCCCAAATGTACAGCTTTCTTCACCACCATTTAAGCACCACAACAGTGTACTTAATGCATTTTTAAATAGTAGTTACCAGGAAACTATGTTATTTAGACTAAGAAAGAAATGAAACTAGGAATTAAATAAATTTGTTTTGATTTCTTTTTCAAGGGGTGTTTATGTTGCTTAAATTGGCAACCTGCATCTGTTCTGTAGAAATCATTTAACTAAAAGGGCATGTTTCACTATAATCTAGTAATACTAGTTTGCGAGTATAACAGTTTATATAAATTAAATATATTCCAATTGCTGACCCCTAACCTAGGGACGTTCTACCAGTGAAGTTTAAGATGAATATAAAAAACATTTAACCTATTTATATTTTACAAGGGTGTGAATAAATTGCTGCTTGAGATCAAACATAATGTTTTTTCTCCTATGGGCAGAAAACATCACAAACAAGCAGAGGGCATATCCCTTTACCCATGCTGCATGCATTAGCATGGCTTGGGGTACCCACGACCCTAGTAAGTATTAAGCTGTTACAGAATATAAATGAATTGAATGAATAATAATATTAGGATTTTTTTCTATTTCACAAAACCTGAATATGTTGGTGACATAGTGTACTAGAAGTTTTCCCTTGGATTAGCAGTATGTAGTATTCACATTACAGAGTTACAAAGCACAAACACAATTTTCTGCCAAAGCCCCTGTTATTGTTCAGTTATTTCTGCCTTTATGGTTCGCATTGTACTGATGTGAATTTACTTAACTTACTGTACTGTTCTGTATGCACATATTTCTACTATTAAAGTAAAGTCTACTATTGCAAAATTAAAAGTAAAAGCTAACAGTACCATGGCAAACTCTTTAGAAAGAGAGCTTTCATACTACATCCTGATGCCCTTATGCTGTGTTTGGTTGCTCATCCAATGGTCAACCACACTTGTGATATGTTTGTTGTAAAATTCTCCCACTAAAGGGGAAAAAAGAAAGGGTGGTGGCAAGGTCTAGCTTTTCATTGTATAGATTTATCCTTTTTCATACTTAACACCAAGTTTACTTTTTGCCTGCAGAAATAGTGCAAGGTGTAGAGTTAGACTAGAAGTGTTTGGGAACTGCTAATCTAGATGTACAGACAATAGTATATGTAGCCCATACTATGCACTCAGAAAACCATGATGTGATTCAATCTATCACAATAACATGCAGTCGTACTGCCCACCCCTACAGTCATATGCAAAATTTTAGGCTCCCTTTATGAAATATGTAACAAAACATGTTTTGTTAAAGTGAAAATAAGCACACATCCTTTACATATCGGCACATTTTAATGTATTTATTTATAATGTTAATTTGATTAATTTAAACTATTGGGATGGAAAAAAGAGAGAATAGGTCTTTAACTCGTCACAGTTAAGGTGACAGACTGCCACTTTTGTTTGACCAACTCTGCTTTCTGACCCAAAAAATGTCATCTATTCCTCTCTCTACCGTCTGTCTCCCAACTCTCTTCCACTTCCACACACCGCAAATGCTGTGTCAGCGAAATGAGAGAAGAAAAAGATAGCTGTTGGATTTATTTTGATTTTTAGTTAAGGGATGCAGAGAGTAGGCAAAAGGGAGCCTGTCACATGTGCATGCATGAGGTGAACATGCACACCCAAAAACACACAGGTTCAACTGTTTACAAATCCGACAGCCTTTAAACAATCTAACATAAAAGCATGATTTTACAAGAAGGTAGGTGGAGCGTAGTAACCGATTCAAGTGACTATGACTACAAGAGGGACACACACATACACACACACACACACTCACCCAAACACACATTTAGTGCACAGTTTGAACATCAGAGACCAAAACAGGTCTTTGATGTTGGGCTGTAGGCTTCCAGAAAGAGATAGTCGCTATTCATACAATGTAAGCCCAAGCAAAAGCAGGGGCAAAATAGCATAAGTAGACCAACTATGGCCAGCAGAGAGAAGGCATGGGGTGCTGGTGAGGGAGAGGGTGGTGTAGGGGGTGTGGGGGAGGAGAGAAAGAAACAGAAAACAGCAAGAAAGAGTTCAGATCACACAAAGACATAACACAAAGAATGGATACAGAAAATTCAGCAGAGACTTAATCTGCAGTCTACTGCAAACTGAAAATAAAGCACGAGAGGACCTGGTGTGAAAACTCTAGTACAGATGAGAAGAACAGAAATGTTCAAGTGTTAAGTTACTTGCTCAGGCAAGCCTGATGTCACAAACCGTTCTCGTCTGAGCAGAGGTGAAAGGAAGGAAGCACAGGCACGGACATTCACGATGCTACTGAGATTTATTATACATGAAAAACACAAAATAGAACAACAGGCACGGGGGCCAAACAAGAGAAGCTAGAGATAAAAATAATGGGTTTAGTAGTTAGAGTAAGTTAGAGAAAGGTTAGAGTAGTTAATGCTCCACGACACATCTGAGGGTAGTACCCCTTAAATACAAAACCTGGGGGCTAATCAGCCCTCTCGTAACTATCCTCAGCTGTGGGTGGAGCATAGTTCACGGTCCTATAGCGACCCCCAGCGGCCGAGGACCGGAATCATAACAGGACCCCCCCTCTCCCCCCCAATGGCGCCACTCCTGGGCACCAAGTCCTTCCTCCAAGGCGGTGATGGAGATGACCTCCCTGCAGAAAAGGAAGCCGAAGCGGGATCCATGGCTGCTGGGTCAGGGACTGAGGCAGCCGGTGTGGCAGCCGGTGCAGGGTCAGGGGCTGAGGCGGCCGGTGTGGGAACCGGATCAGGGGCTGGAGTCGGCGAGTCCGGTGTGGGAACCGGAACGGGAGCTTGAGTTGGCGAGTCCGGTACGGGAACCACAGGGAGAGAGCTGCTGCGCCGGGTGTGGCAGTGGCCTAGTGGATAGGATACTTGCCTCTGGACCAAGAGGTCATGGGTTCAAATCCTACCTTCAGCACACCACCACTGGGTTCCTGAGCA
>JBBJLS010000041.1:452949-465533 GCA_037577275.1 Bryconaethiops microstoma
ACACCACCACTGGGTTCCTGAGCAAGACCTTTAACCCCAAGTTGCTCCAGGGAGACTGTCCCCTGTAGTTAGGGAATTGAAGTCGCTTTGGATAAAAGCATCTGCAAAATGCTGTGAATGCAAATGTATATACTATATACTTATCACTTGAAGTTTTTGCAGTTAAGTGATGATGTGAGAGGCATGGGGGAGTTGGAGGTTGTCACCTCTCTGATCCCACTCTGCCATAGATGTGGGGAACAGAAAGGAGTCTAGCACAGTCTATGCATTGGCCTGGCATGAAGTAATAGCTCTTTATTCATCTGTAATCCTCTCTTTGTCTCTGATATGAGGAGCAGTGTCATAATATCAATACAAATCCATAATCCCTAACTGGTGAGGAAAGGTTTTAAGTAGAGCCGCTCAGGAAAAAAAAGCACGAAACAAAAAAAAATTAACACTTAAAACTGGCGCTTAGTGCAGCAGTTAATTAGCCCGCATCCCTCCCATGTCTGAGTTTTCTGGTGTAGGAAGCATGTGCGTAGGCTGCAGTCTTGGCAGGGTGCCAAAGCCACCTTTGCTTCATGGCTGAGAGAGGGCTAAACATCCCTTCTCCTCGGTTGCAACCACAATAATAACAGACTTTGGAGAATGTGCAGTTCCCTCTCACTCTCTCTCCTCTGCCTTATCTAAACACATGTAGCTCTTATCTGGTTGTGGTCAGTAATTAGCAAGAATTACATGGGTGTACAATGTGTTGAGGTTTCACTACAGCTTTCAATGTACCTCCACTCACAAAGACTGCCAAACAGAGATTACCTTTGGTGTATGTGCCTCATCTAAGCTTAACAGGCATCAATTGGGAACACACACAGTGTTGTCAGAATGGTCTGAACACATGCACCACTCCAAGAGGAAGATTATAGCAGGAAACTGTTTAATCTCTCCGGATACACACGCACACACACACACATACACACACACACACACACACACACACACACAAACACACACACACACGAAAATGGAGAAATATCATCATGAAAAACATCATATGTGGTCATATTAAATAACTTAGTACTGCCAGTTCTGTATTTCGTGGCTGATTTTAGTTTTCAGCAATAAGTGTTTATATTTCCACATGTGCTTAAAATAAATATATTGTGTGAAGACAAATAATAATTCATGCATGAGATTGTTTGCCTCGCGGTCACTTGCTAAATCTGCATGAGAGAAAAACATACCCTGTGTACTAAATAGAGCACTGCAATATATATAAGAATACATATTCACAGAAGCTGTCTAAACTTTATCCCTGTTTAGGAAAGCACAATTACGCTGGTCAAAACATCTTTTTAGTAAAGCACAATTACTATTTTCCCAAATACATTAAGCTGACCAGTGACGTTGCATTAGTAGCAGTTCAATAAATGGTGCAGTGGTAGGCTTCACGTGACTCTGTGGAAACACAGGTAAGCCTTCACCCAGGATTTTTTCAAGGATTTTTTAAAGTTAAATTCATTGGTAGCCTCAAAATTCTTTCATATGTACATATTAAATATGCTAGATATATCTCTTAGTGCTGCTGAATCTTTTAGCCTTACAGTATCAGCATTAGCTCATAAAAATTAAATGTACAGTCTTGTGTTTTACAAGATCTCTCTCAATTTCTGCTACCCAATAGAGTGCTCCTATTCCAGATAAAAACAAGGGTTCCACCTGACAGGAGACTTTAATGATGTGAATTAATTTAATAAATTCATATCTAGGTTAGTGTGTTGTAGTAATTTTAATATTCTCTAATCTTATGCTCTCTGATGTATGGTCTCATTTTTTAATGACTAGACCAAAATGGCAATGCCTTTTTTACCCATATCTCTCTCCTTCTCTGTATGTCTCTCTCTCTCCTCTTCCCTCTGTTTAGCATCCACTACTCCAAGTGCTAAACAGGAGACTCAGTATGGTCTCCACTTGGGTTTCCGTGGAAACTAGCAAGCATTCTAATTGATGAGATTTAGTGATTGCCTACTTCCTCTGTACTCTTAACTTAATCTGTGTCAGCCCTCTCACATACAAAGAAACACACAAATACAGACATTATCCCCTTATACCTGTCTCACTCAGCTCAGAGAGAGAGTAGGACGGACAGTATAAAGCAGATAAAGATACACACAGTTGAAGACTGTTTTAACCTTCCAATGTTCCATGTATCTGTCCTCAGCAATCCACACTCACACAAAAAAAACAAACACACACATGTTCTTCACCAGGCCATCCTGCACACAGAGGACAGAGGGACTATCTTGTTAAAGGGTTTGTTTAATTGTGTCTCCCTTTCCCTCCCACAGTGAATTAACAAATGAAAGTTCTCAGACACCTGCAGGCCACAGACCTGGCTGTGCATACCTGTGTGTGCCTGTGTGGTCCTGACTTTTATAAATGTAAATTGCTATTAGTACTTTCTTATAAAAAGCTATTGTTAAAAAAAGTGCTTCTTATATAAAATTGAATGGGTAAATCCACATATCCAAACATCTACTAGCCATAAGTTTAATATTACCGAATACTGTGTAGCCCCAGTATTAGCCCAGTATGTTGAAGAGTTTTTGTGTGGCAGAGTGCATTATCCCGTTGAAAGAGTCCACATCCATTAGGGACAACTGATGCTTGGGGTGGTGCTGTCCTAGTGGGTAGGATAATTGCCTCTGGACCAATAAGGTCATGGGTTCGAATCCTACATTCAAGGTTCCTGAGCAAGACCCTTAACCCTAAGTTGCTCCAAGGAGACTGTCCCCTGTAGTTAGTAAACAGATGTCTTTTTTTTTTTATATATAAAACTGTCTGCTAAATGCCGTAAATGTAAATGATGCTATAAAGTGGTGTACCTGTCCTGCAACAATGTTTAGTTACCTGGTATGTGTCAAAGCAACACATGAATGCCAGAACTCAAGATTTCCCAGCAGAACATTGCCTAGAGCAGTCGTTCTCAAACCAGTCCTGGAGTACCCCATGCCCTGCACATTTATTGTGTTTACATACTCATTTCAAGCAGAGTAATTAACTGATTCATTTGATCAGGTGTGCTGGGAACAGGGAAAACACTAAAATGTAAAGGGCAGGGACTACTCTAATACCAGTCCAAGACAACTGGTCTAGAGCCTGCTTGCCATCTCCCCATAGGGCAACATGGTGCTACCTTACCCCCAGGCGACATGCTGTAGTGGGTAAGTTAAGTGATCCAGCCAGGCCCACATGATGTGATCTATTAGACCATGTTACTTTCTTCTATTGTTCAGTGGTGAAGTCCTGATGCTTATATGACCATTGTAGATGCTTTCAATGGTGCACAGGGGTCAGGAAACTCCAACCGGTTTGCGGCCGCACAGCTCATAATCAACAAGCTGCAATGCAATGTGTTCTGACAAATTTCCGTCATAGCCAGCATTAACTTTTTCAGCAGTTTGTGCTACAGTAACTCTCATAAGCCTTGGGCATGATTACTTGGGTCTCTTTAGATAGGTACTAACTACAGCATACCAGGTACATCCCACAAGATGCTAGCTACTATAATTTGGCTCTTTTCGTAGTTGCTCAGATCCTTAAGCTTGAGCATTTTGCTGCTTCCAATATATCAACTTCAGAAACTTCAAAGACTGTTCACTTGCTATCTAATATATATCCCACCTCTCAGGGTAATGATGTAACAACCTAATTAATGTTATGCACTTCACCTGTCAGTGGGTTCAGTCTTATGACTGACAGGCATTTTTCTGATTCCTCATTTTTTCCATGTTTGTCACACTTAAATGTGTCAGATCAAACTAATTTAAATATTAGTCAAAGACAACACAAGTAAACACAAAATGTGTTTTTTAAGTGAAGGATTTTATTATTAAGGGAGAAAATAATCCAAACCTACATGGTCCTGTGTGACAAAATGATTGCCCCCTAAACCTAATAACTGGTTGGGCCATCCTTAGCAGCAACAACTGCAATCAAGCGTTTGCGATAACTTGCAATCAGTCTTTTACAGCACTGTGGAGGAATTTTGGCCCACTCATCTTTGCAGAATTGTTGTAGTTCAGCCACACTGGAGTGTTTTCTAGCATGAACCGCCTTTTTAAGGTCATGCCACAGCATCTCAATAGGATTTAGGCCAGGACTTTGACTACGCCACCCCAAAGTCTTCGTTTTGTTTTTCTTCAGCCAATCAGAGGTGGACTTGCTGGTGTGTTTTGGATATATTGTCCTGCTGCAGAACCCAAGCTTGTTTCAGCTTGAGGTCACAAACAGATGGCCTGACATTCTCCTTCAGGAGTTTTTGGTAGACAGCAGAATTCATGGTTCCATAACTGAGACAAGTGAGGCCTGAATTTCTTTGGATGTTGTTGTGGGGTCTTTTGTGACCTCTTGGATGAGTCGTCGCTGCGCTCTTGGGACACTCCCGGGAAGGTTCAGCAATAATCTAGTTAAATACAAGCTCTGTGGCATATGAGTGAATGAATAATCAACATTATAGATTTTCAACGTCTCTTTTATTTAATAACTGTTTCTGCACTGTTCATGTGCAGTAATGGCCACAGCAATCAAAAATATGACCTAATATGTTGAGGGGAAAATATGAAAAATGCTTCATCAAGAACAATGATAGAACCAAGTCCATATATAAGGTGCAGTTTAAGACAATGTACATACACACAGTGGTGTCAGAAGCATTTTAATGTGGAGGTGTGCTGCACTCGGCATCTCACGTGTTTCACTCATACGTCACACAGTTTATAGTCAGTTTACTACACAGATAATGATGAGCAATAGGCAAATATATGCATAATTCAAGAAAAATATATTTCATTTAAGTGAAAAGAGTCTAGATAGATAGGTAGACCTTAAGAGGTGCATACAGCCAATTTGTACTCTGAGAAATGCTACCGTGAAGGAGGACACAGGCCACTACCACCCCATCATCAAGCACCTTCTTTCTAGATAATGGAATAAATAAATAAAGCCTCTTCTTTTCTTCTTCATCTCTCTCTCTCTCTTTCTCTCTCTCTCTCTCTCTCTCTCTCTCTGACAAGCCTTGCTCATCAAGTGGATACAGGGCTTCATTTTTAGATACTTTTCCTTTGACAGGCCCTGAGGCAGTGCCTATCATCTTTTTAATATCTCATGCACTGTAATTCCCCACCAATTACCTGAAGAGTCTAATAAAAAGAACCATTCAGGCTGCTGCAAAGACAACACCCTTAATTAGAACAGTCAATTTATGTAAAATATCTAATGAAATGAAGTAAATCAAAATATTACTGGCACTAATGACCACAATAGAAAAATCTTATCCCTAAAGCAACTAATAGTGGATGTTCAAGATACTGCAGCCACTTTAAACTAATTAAATCTTAAGCTTTTTTATTTTTCTTTATTAATGGAGGAGCAAGAGGGGGGGCACAACATTTCCCCCACTAATTCAGATGTTTAATCTTATTAATTACAGACTCCCTTTCTGTAGTGATTTTGATTGTGTGTGGAGGAGGAGCTGTGCGATGTGTTTTATGCCAACATAAAAACAAATCATAGCTTTTCACAATGCACCAATTCATGTAGTGCATCACACACACACAGCGTTGGTACTCTTCCCTTTCATTCAGCGAGGCTTTGATTGAATAATCCCCCTCATATTGTTGTATTACAGGGCTTCACATGCTAATGGATCTCAGTAATCTAGATGTTGGCTGACTCGATCCCCTGGCCATAGAGAACATAACATATCTAGAGCAACTACCTTGTGGCAAAAGCCAGATGCTAGCCCAAAGGTGCAGGGAGAATTGCCAAATTAGATGATAGCTGTGGCTAGCACACTGGCCTGTTAGCCTGGAGCCAGAGCTAAACTGAAGAAAGACTGTTATAGTGCCGCTGTGGCACACTTCAGTATGGTAAAGCCACACTAGCATAGTGCTTTGCACTAGTCAGTTCCATTGGTCAGAGTTTGCTATACAAGTGAACAGTGGATACATTCAAAAGTAGAATGTTTGAGACATTTCCATAAATTTTACAATTCCTTGATGTTCATGTTCATCTTTTGTTTTAATGACAGCAACCACTGGAGCCGATTGAGCATGCTTCAATAGAAGAGAAAAGTGTATAAAAATTCTTTTTTCTAAAAAATTTTAAACATTTTTGTGCAATGACATGGTCAGTGTCATAAATGTGCCTTTATTTGAAAAGTGACCTACAGAAAGCTCAGTATACTGAATATTTCTTCCAAGGAAAATGGTATTAAGTCTGCAGCAGCATGTTTATGACTGCTCATCCCAGTTTCATATTTTAATGTTTAGAAAACTTTCCTGTTTTATTTACAATATATTTAGCATTAGCAAGCTGTGCCCTCTGGAACCATAAGGTTTGAGAGAGTTATTTCCGCTGTTTATTGCTCTTTGTTTGGGCTGCCCACATACTGCTAATGCTAAGGCAAAACACAACAAATCACAGAGAGATCATTTTAAACATTCCCTCTGAGATACACAGGACAAAGATGAAAAAAGGGATGCTGCAGAGGAGCAACGAAGAATGGACAACAGTCTGGTAAGTGGCGGATTGTATCTCCCTTCCGTTATTATGGGCAATGTGAGGTCGCTGGATAATTAGATATGTGAGTTTATTGGATGAGTCAGAACTTGGCACAACAGTGGAAAGTGCAAGGGGGCAGGACTTTGTCGGGGAAAATTTGATTCTTCACTATTTTCTGTTCATTCATATTTTCTTTTTATTATTAATCAATGTACCATGGGTAAGCCATGTATGATTTCTGTATGTGTAACACCATGATCAATAAGGTAAAGGGCATCATATAGTTTTTTTTGTTGTAGTTTGATCTTTTTAATATTAACCATAATGATATGCTTGTGTAACCTAAAGACTAAAGACTTGAGTAACTCCTAAGGGCAAGGTATATATTTAACATGGATGGTCAAAACCCAGGTGTGGGGGACGTTGGTCACATAAATTTAGCGTTTCTGGGAACTGTGGGTTGTTAATCTCTCTTTGTACCTTCTGGAGCTATCTCCGAAGGGAGGGGATCATAGCTAGGGGGAGACAACCACTTTCCAGGGTCATACGATGGACGCATAGATGCAATATAGAGTTATGCTGACACTCAGAACGGTCACGAAGGTTAACTTGTAGATAGTGATGGGGCCCAGGAAGATAAGTAATTTTCCATTTTCTGCTGAGTTCTAGAAAGGAGGGTCTCAAGTCCATGATTTGCATAATGTCTTTTTCACTATAAATTGTTTCTGTGTAACCTGTATGGTGAGACAAGCATCTGGACTGCCCAGAGGTTGTGTCTCCGTCTGCAGATGAAATAAACTGACTTCTGATTATTATAGCAAAATACAGTTGTTTGTACTTTTTTGAGTGCTTCTTTCACCTAAGGTCAGCACTTTTGCCGCGACAACTTGCTCTTTTTGTTAACGAGCAATAGTGGCACTCTGGTCACACTGTGCTAAAGGAATGCATCTGCATCACGGACATTGAGCTTTTAGCAGTGGGGCTACATCTACACTGTCTGCCTAGTATTTCTGACATGCAATTACTGTTTACATTCCTCCACTAACCAACATGTAGAGGGCCATGAAGACAATCTTGGGCTTCAAGTCCAGCAGCCAGTGAAAGATGAAGATATTGAAAGGGCTATTGGGTTTAACCTATTTTTAACAGTCTTTCCTTCTCCCACCATCTCACCTGCTATAGCCTCTACCACCTCTTCTCCAGCTGAAGACAACTCTGACACGCATAGACCAAGCAGAGACTCTATCCTACCAAGGTGCTGGGCAAGATGGCATTAGCCCACAGGTGCTCAGGTTCTGTGCCTCTCAGTTATGTGGAGTACTGCTGTGGTTCTTCAACTTGAGCCTCAGTATCATAATGGGATCTGTCCTGTTGAAAATATCATGTCTGGTTCCTGTGCCAAAAAAGGCACACCCAGTGCTCCATCAGACTACAGGCCAGCTGCACTCACCTCACACAGCATGAAGGCCTTCAAGAGACCCCCTGGTTAGGATAGCATTAGATCCCCTTCAATTGACTTATAAGGCCAAGATTGAGAGACACTTTTAGATCGCTTTATAAGTCTGTAGTGGCCAGCACCATTTTCTATGCTGTGGTGGCAGCATGAAAGGGGCAAACACCAAGAAACTCAACAAGCTGATTAGGAAAGAGAGTTCAGTGGTGGGTGAGGAGCTTGACAACTTAGAGACTGCTGAAAGCAGAACAATGTCTAGACTTCAGTTCATCATAGACATCCTGATCACCCACCCCACAGTGTGGTAGTTGAACTAAGAGACACTTTTAGCCACAGACTCAACAGCATAAAGTGCTCCACCGAACGGCACAGAAAATCCTTCCTCCCTACAACTATCAGACTCTACACCTCCTTCCTCTGTCACACATCCACACAATAATCTGTGAAATAACATGTAGCCATTTGATGTGCAAACTCTTACTCAGTGCTAAATCATTAGTATTATGTGTAATTTCATATTGTGTGCGATAGTTTTACCATGTGCAACATCATGTGTGATTTCTTACTGGGTGCCAAAATATTATCATACTTTATTATGTGCAATAGTCTTACCATGTGAAATATCACCTTTGTTCTTGTTCTTTGTGTCTCTGTGTGAATGTGAAGTTATCATAAGCAATTTCCTCGCAATACAATTTTCTGATTCTAATAATCTCCTCCACAGTACCTCAATAAAACAATAAAAATTCAAGTCTTTATGTTGTTCCCATTTATTTGGATGGTCTTAAAAGGTTTTCCATGTTGCGATATATTAATTATCTATAAAAGGCAGTATCTGAATGTGGTTGTGTCATAATGTGCTGTTATACATTGTTATTAATGATACCACAAGCTGTGTGCAGATGTGTACATTGCTCATAATACAGGTTATGTCAAATGCAGCCCACTGCTTAATTTGCCCTTGCTATGCCTTGATGTACTTCAGGCATTACATGATACTGACAGTTTCCTGTTGCCAAGCAAATGATGTAACAAATGTGGGGATAAGATTGTTTTAACGTGTCTTACATTTTATTTGTAAGGGTTATAACCTTTCTGTTTTTCTTCACAATTTACTGACTGCTGACAGCAACTATTTATGAATGATTTATTGCTCCATACTTGCCATTTCCCCTTCACCTAAATAAGTGAATGAACAATTCTGAATTGGATATATGCAATTTATACTGATTTAGTATTACTCTGTATTACAGAAATAGTGCACTATAAAGTGTGCCATCAATTCTTAAGTATACAAACTCCTGATTAATAATTCTTTCAGTCATTCAGTGTTCTGAACAGTGACTGGGTTGCCAATTTATTAGCAGATATGGAAATAAAGTTGCCCATGCTAGAAGAAACTAATCCTGTAAACAATGTCACGGTTCAGGTCGGCGCCCGCTGGAGGGCGCCAGCGGACTCTGCACTGAACCTTCAGGTGCAGCCTCATCAGACTAAGTAGGTTCGGCCGGCTAGATATTCCATCCCAATCAGAGACCCTCCGTTCATGTGGAGTTGACTCCCCGTCTGCAGGACGAGCTGATTTGGCACGAGCGCCCGGGAACGCTGGAGGCACTAATCCATCTTAGCCTTCGCCTGGACCTCCAACACGGCTCGGCCATCCCCGCAGCCCCCGCCAGCCACTCAGCCCGCATCGCGGCAGCCAACAGCCACCCGACCCTCTCCACGATCACGACCCAACTCGCCTCAGCTCTGTCCAGCCCTTCTCACGGTCCACCGCCTCCTCGCAATCCTGAGACTCCGCTTCCGAGCAACGGAGCTCCCCCGAGCTGAAGAGCCCCGCCTCTGAGTCCCGAAGCTCCGCCCCGAAACCGCAGAGCACTCCCGGAGCGAGAGGCTCCACTTCTAAGCCAGGAAGCTCCGCCCCCTGACCAAAGAGATCTGCCAGAACAAGAGGCTTCACTCCAGTCGGTCCAACCCAGTTCTACCCTTTCTATCCCAGTTCCCTACATCCAGCCAGACTCTCTCAGTTCTGCCACTCCTTCTCTCAGTCGTGCCCCTCCCTCTCTCAGTCTTGCCTCTCCCTCTCTCAGTCTTGCCTCTCCCTCTCTCAGTCTTGCCTCTCCCTCTCTCAGTCGTGCCCCTCCCTCTCTCAGTCTTGCCTCTCCCTCTCTCAGTCTTGCCTCTCCCTCTTTCAGTCGTGCCCCTCCCTCTCTCAGTCGTGCCTCTCCCTCTCTCAGTCGTGCCTCAATCTCTGCCAGCACTACCTCTCACTCTTTTAGTCCTGCAACTCCCTTTCCCAGTCCTACCTTTCCCTTGCATCGTCTCGCCTCTTTTTCTCCCGCTTCTACCTCTCTTAGCCCTCTCACACCAGTCCCTTCTCTGTGCACCCAGGATCCATCGTCATCTCCACGCATCCAGACTCCAGAGGGCCCAGTTCCTGCTCCTCGTGCCCAGGGTCCAGTTCCTGCTCCTCGTGCCCAGGGTCCAGTTCCTGTCACCCAAGGTCCAACTACTGCTCCAGTAACTCGAGGTCCAGCCCCTGTCACCCAAGGCCCAGCTCCAGCCCGTCACCCAAGGCCCGGCTCCAGCTCCTGTCACCCAAGGCCCGGCTCCAGCCCGTCACCCAAGGCCCGGCTCCAGCCCCTGTCACCCAAGGCCCGGCTCCTGCCCCTGTCACCCAAGGCCCGGCTCCTGCCCCTGTCACCCAAGGCCCGGCTCCTGCCCTTGTCACCCAAGGCCTGGCTCCTGCCCCTGTCACCCACGGCCCGGCGCCAGCTCCTGCCCCCGTTTCGGTTTCCGCACCGGACCCGCCGACTCCAGCTCCTGCCCCCAACACGGCTCCTGCAACGGGTCCCTCGACTCCAGTCCCTATCCCTGACCCTGGCCCAGTTTCCGCACCAGCCTCTCCGTGTCTAGCCCCAGGCCTGGTTTCCGCACCGGCCTCGCCGTGTCCAGCCCCCGGTCCGGTTTCCGCACCGGCCTCACCGTGTCCAGCCCCCGCTCCGGTCCCCGCACCGGACTCTCGAGCCCCCGCTCCGGTCCCCGCACCGGACTCTCGAGCCCCTGCTCCGGTCCCCGTACTGGGCTCCTCAGACCCTGACCTAGCGCTGGTCTCCGCACCGGGCCCCAACTCCACGCCTCCCCAGCCTCAGTCTCACCAGCCGTGGCCGCCTCCCCGGCCTCAGCCTCACCAGCCGTGGCCGCCGCCCCGGCCTCAGCCTCACCAGCCGTGGCCGCCGCCCCGGCCTCAGCCTCACCAGCCGTGGCCACCGCCCCGGCCTCAGCCTTACCAGCCGTGGCCGCAGCCCCAGCCTCAGCCTCACCAGCTGTGGCTGCCGCCCCGGCCTCAGCCCTGGATGGTGGACCTGCCACACCCTCACCCTCCCCCCCTTCTGCTGCCGGATGGACTGGGGGACTCCTCTAGGCGCCCCAGAGTGGTTCCTTGACGCGGTTCTCGCGTGACACCTATACACAATACCAAACATCAGTTTGAGCGATGTAAAGCTGCTGAACTCTGGAGCTGTAGGAATGTGTTCTCTGGAGTGATGAATCATGCTTTACCACCTGGTAGTCTGATCTGCATTTGCCAAAACATGAGAAAACATCACTTACCTTTATACAAAATGCCAACAGTATAATTTGGTAGAGGAAGGATAATTCTGGAGCTGTTAAGGCTGGGTTAAGCCCCTTAGTTTCAGTGAAGGGTAATGTTAATGCTACAACAACAAAGACATTTTAGACAATTAAATGCCTCCAAATCATTGCCATGGCAGTGCCCCTGTGCACAAAAGTGCTAAACACAGCATTAGGAGAGACAAGCCCTATGAGTTAAAAGTGTTTGTTTGAGAGTTTAACTGAACAAGAAATTTTTTGCTAAACCAACTCATTTTTCTTCTGCTTTAATCTCTTTTTTGTGGCTATGCACACTTTTCCCCACCCATTTTCAGGCATGAATGGGTTGCTCCATCTATTTCCATCTGTCCTTAACCATAAATGGGTTGGTAATAGACAGTGAGTTAAGGCCTCCCTCCATGGATGAGTGGTAAAATGTGGCACTCTGACTGAGAGGATCAAAGTATCGCTAGTACGATTGCTACCGAGAGTGGGGTTTAGTTTTTTAACACAAATGTTTTTGTGCACCAGTCTTTGGGTACCTCTCTCTTTGTGCAAAAGTTTGGGTGCATTGCCACTTATTGGACAGTGTGCAAAAATTGCTCATTTAATTCAGAAAAAGCCAGAGACAGAGAGAGCTGCTCAGTGATTTGGGGTGTCAGTTTGTTGGCCCAAATGACTAAAGGGCAAAAGTTTGGGTACTCTGCTCCAAGTATTGGTACCTCTCTCGTTGTGAAGAAGTATCGGTACCCCTGTCTTTTTGACATTAACCCTCAACTGTAAAACCAAAGCAACAGCTTAGCAACACCTTAGCAACCACTTAGAACATCATAGCAACCATCTAGCAACACCATAGCACCCACTACAGTTATTTACATTTACGGCATTTAGCGGACGCTTTTATCCAAAGCACCTTCCATTCCCTAACTACAGGGGACAGTCTCCCTGGAGCAACTTGGGGTTAAGGGTCTTG
>JBBJLS010000041.1:466606-480968 GCA_037577275.1 Bryconaethiops microstoma
ACTGCAGGAATGTCTACCAGAGCTGTTGCCCGTGAAATGAATGTTCATTTCTCTACCATAAACCGTCTCCAAAGGCGTTTCAGAGAATTTGGCAGTACATCCAACCAGCATTACAACTGCAGACCACGTGTAATCACACCAGCCCACGACCTCCACATCCAGCATGTTCACCTCCATGATCGTCTGAGACCAGCCGCCCGGACGTTTGCATAACCAAAGAATTTCTGCACAAACTGTCGGAAACCGTCTCAGGGAAGCTCATCTGCATGCTTGTCATCCTCAATGGGATCTGGAACTGACTGCAGTTCGTCATCATAACCGACTTGAGTGGGCAAATGCTCACATTTGATAGCGTCCGGCACATTGGAGAGGCGTTCTTTTCATGAATGAGTCCCGGTTTTCACTGTTCAGGGCAGATGGCAGACAGCGTGCGTGGCGTCGTATGGGTGAGCGTGCTGTGTTGACACCCGAGTAACCAGGCCAGAGAATAGAACAAAATGCTGTTACTTAACAACCAGTGCAGTAGAACATTTACAATAGCTCAGCAACAGAATGTGTGCTCTTCTATGTTCACTATCCTCTTTTTCTCTCCTTTCCTATTCTCTCTACAGTTCCTGCTTTTCCTGACATTAACACCTAGTGTCCTACGGTTGCAATAGCATAATCAGTGAACACAACATTTTCTCTCTCTGTAAAAGAACATACTCTCTAAACAAACGTGATAAGTAAATTCTTCTGCAATAAGGTAGCTTTACATAAGGTGCATTTACATATAACTGCGACATCATTGTAAATAAATGAATTACTCTTACTTTACTTGACTAATGTCTAGTGCATAACCAGTAAACTTCGAACCTTGTAAACAGTCTTGGCTATAATAATCAAGATACTGCAATCATCTCAACTTTCTTTTGGTCAACTATGACATGACATAGTCCTTCTGCCACATGGGCTTGTGTTTAACACGTGGCTGTTTGTGAGAGGGGGAATGACTAACACCTGTGTGTATTAGCCCAGATGTCACAGTCTTGTCCAGCCACAGGAGGAATCTGGGCAAGATGAGAGGCATTCCAAGTTTTCCCATCACTCAGTAAGAAAGAGTTTGGACCCATTCTCTTCCTCACGGCTGCAGGGGAAGTGAATCTGGGATGAGCTTATCCTCACTCTCCCTCCTGGTTGAAAAGAAGGCATGCGTGCACCACGTTTAGCATCAGTGTAATGCTGCATTTTATTCTGATGCCTCTGAACTGCACAATGAGCAGAAACATCCGGTGGAGACATGGCAGGCGGCAAGGAAAGAATATCTAACTTGGTGTGCATTTTCCTACCATAAAGGAGTTCATATGGCAAGGTAGAAATTGCAGCATGTGGCATTTCGCGATACACCTGGAGCCAGTTCATAACAGTCTCATTCCATGGTTGTGACTGTCGAATGGCATTTTGAATGCAGCGTCTCAGGGCATGATGGAATCTCTTGACAGCTCCGTTAGCAGCTGGATAGTAGACTGATGTTCGGCTATGGGAGATACCTTGGGTGTGCAGGAATGAGGCAAAAGCTGCAGAAGTAAACTGCAGACAATTGTCTGTGACAATGTTCTTCGGGTTGCCATGACGACAGAAAACAGATGTCAGGAAGTGAATAACATCCTTAGTAGTGGCAGTATGTGAAAAGGCAACCTCAGGCCACTTAGTCTTTCAGCGTGATAGCGTGCCTGCAAGCAGAGACTGCAGTGTCAAAGGGTCCAACAATATCAAGGCCAAGTTTCTTCCAAGACTGTACTTGTGAGTCCATCATTGGCCACCAGTAAAGGTCGTGCAGACGTTGCTTTGTGCGGACAATACCTTGATGACTCGTGCAAGCGTGATCAGTGTGTGTCGTAAGGACAGTGGCACGATGAGTCTTGAGCCTCTGAGGATGTAGTTATCCTTGACTGAGAGCTCATCTCTGATCTTGTAGTATAGGGCCAGTACACCACTTATTGATTTAACGGAAGGAGGCCAACCACTTTCAATTTGTGAGCGCAGCGCTGACAGTTCAGGACAAGAAGAGCAAGCAAGATCAGAATGTCCCAAAGCTGCCCGGGGAACAGAGCGATAGGCATCTTTTAAAGTGGTGTAACAGTGGTCCAATTTGATATTGTCCCTGGTTGGGCAGTTAATATGCTGTCTGTATTTAGGAAGTTCATGGTTTAGATTTGCTCTGTTAAAATCCCCAAGAACAATAAGAAAGGAATCAGGGAATTTTCTTTCCAGGGTGGACATCTGGTCAGCCAGCACGCACAGTGCGTTGTTTGCGTTAGCCTGAGGAGATATGTAAACTCCGACCAGGATGAAGGAAGAGAACTCCTGCGGTGAATGAAATGGTTTGCAGTTGATGAAAAAAGTTTCCAGGTTTGGGCTGCAGAATTTCTGTAACACTGTGACATCAGTGCACCAACCTTCGTTTATGTAGAAGCAGATTCCCCCTCCTTTTGATTTCCCCGAGAGCTCCGTAACGCGGCCCGTGCAGTGAAGTTGGAAGCCCAATAGATTTACGGTAGCATCTGGGGTTCGTTCACTGAGCCATGTTTCAGTGAAGCAAACGTCAGCAGAACGTGCAAAATCCTTGTTAGTCCGGTTAAGAAGCGGCAACTCGTCCACGTTGTTTGGAAGGGAGCGGCAGGTGAATGGAGGGGAGCGCAGTGCGGAATCCCTGCTGACGTAGTATCACCAGCGCGCCAGTGTGCGTCCCTCGTCTGTGTCTCCGCCGAGACCCGCAGAGAGCCGCTGTGCCTCTGACTAAGATCTCTAAAAAACTTTCCGGGTTTACGAAAAAAGGGTAAAAACAGTTTTGAGACGACTGCCTGATGTTTAGCAGTTAATCTCTGGAAAATGTAATGTGGTCTGAGTGACCAAACACACAAAGAATAAACAAAAACAAGGAAAGTACGAGAGAGCGCTGTACCGAGTCTGCCATCCGCGGCACCATCTTGGAAAAGATACCAAATTCTTTGAGACCAAATTCTAGTCTATTGGGCAAGCTACTTTCCAGTAGCAAGGAAAGTTGGAAGTTGACTTGAAGCTGTCACAAAGAATGCAAATATAATTTATACTTGTATACTATAGTATTGTATTTATTTTAATTATGGGTAAATATGTGATTACATTTAGACAGAGGAAATCGGATTGTACAGAGTTCAAGAGCCCCAAGGAAAGCCTATTAATAGTGTTAACTGTCCTAGGTCTAAAAGGACTGCTGACTAGATCTATAAGTCATGGCCCAGAAAGTCTTTAAATCACTCTGCAGAAGTGACATAGCGTTCTGTGGCATCATATGCAGCACTGCATTCTTCTGATTTGAAATATTTATCTTATGGACACTGACTGTCATGTTGCATAGAGAGAGAGAGAGACAAGAATAAAAAAGAGAAGTGGGACGAAGGGCAGCGATTGAAAAAAAGGAAGGAAAGTTGGGAAGAGACAGAGAAAGTCTACTTCTTCAATAGACTGATTTTCTTCTCTTTGTGATGAACACTCAATGTGTGACCTCTGCTTGTTTACAGAGAGATCAATACTGAGCATTACTAAATGATGGCAACAGCTCAGATGGGGTAGGGGGTGCAGAAAAAGACAAGAATAACACCAGGAGTAGTTCAAAGGTTTATTCCAAACAATGCTTTTCAGATGGCTCATTAATGCACTACTGATACCTTTATGGTCATGATGGGTGTACAGCAGCACCTGGGTAACATGATTCGAATTACAGGGGGGTATTGGGGGGTACTGTACCCCCCGATCAAAACCCAGACACCCCCCAAAGAGACAAAAATAGCAGTGTGGAGGGGGGTTCTTACTAGTGTTATGAAGGCAGTACCCCCCAATTATGGAGGGGTAATTCACACTCTACTGGGTAACATCCTGTATATACGTTGAACTAAGTGACAATAATGTTAATGAATAAAGAGCCAGATATAATTAGGGATAAGTAAAGGCAAGTGAGATGAAACAATGGATAGAAAGGAATGGTTTACATCATAAGTGAAGCCATAGATAAATAGCTGATGTAGCTCAGGGTGTAACAGAGATTTTTCATTTGGTTGAGTGTCCTGTTAGCAGGTTATGCAGCAATGCCTTCACAGTGGTGAAGGGCAGAGACACAGATAGATGTACCAGAGAAACGCTTGAAACTGTACATTGTTAACCACATGTCCAAGGTCTAACATGGAGGATTTACTTTCTTTGTCTCCTGAGGTAAGTTTAGCAAGGAATGTTTCTTCATGTGGCATATCTGACATGATGGGGCTATGAGCAGATACTGGGGAATGCATGAGTAGCTCTTCTATTATTTATGTTTTACACTTTAATGGAATCTAATCAGTTAAAAAGACCAGCAAGGGCCATAAAAACTTTCATAGCCATCAAAAATCAGCAAGTGGGAACTTTACCTCTAATTCAGTTTTATAGTCCTGTAATGTTCTGTCACTCAGTGTCACATAAACAGAAGGATAAAATGAAGAAGTGTCCTGTAAATCCAGGCCAGGGGAAAGAGAGTAGCGGAGAGAAGAGGCAGAGGAGAAGAAAGAGGAGGAAGATACAAAGAGATTGGCTAACCCAGTAAGAGCCTTTGGATTTGACAGGGGAACTTAATTACTATGCAGAATTTATTGATCTGAGAATTTTGGGGAAACCATTGGCCATCATGGAGGGGATGTAGCAAGGCCAGAGCACTATACTAGGGTTAACAATAACTGGAAACCAGTAGTCACCAATTATAACTTCTCCACTTGCATAATGTTGATTTGCGGTCATTCACCCTCATTCACTGTTGACAACATTAGGATATTTAATGAACTATTCCTTTAATTCTTTTAATCGGACTCTCTAGCATAAGGCACATGAGGCGGACCATGACTTCTTCTCACATTAAAGCAGAAGCTAAACAAAATATGCTAACCGGGCTAAGCAAATAAAAGCTAGTGACCACCAATTAGTATGACTATTGCATAGTATTACTATATTATTGAATCATATTATTCCAGTAGTATGGTATTGCAAGTTTATTGATAGCCATTTATTTTCATTCCCAGTCAGCAACATAGGAATTTCTGACTGAACTGTTAATAAAGCTACCACCCCCTCCCTCTCTCTCTCTCTCTCTCTCTCTCTCTCTCTCTCTCTGTCTCTCTCTCTCTCTCATTGATTATGTTTGGAAGCAGCTTTAGTTCTTCCAGTCGCCTCCATAGAGCAGATTCATTAAGGGAACAAGAACTTACTGTTCTGTACAGGCAAATGAGCACAAGGCAATGGCAAACAAGTAAGCACAGACAGACAGGGAGGCAAGCTGCTTTGTGTGTGTGTGTGTGTGCGCGTGTAAGAAAAGTGATGAAAAGGGCCACATGTTACGAGGTAGACAGACGTAACGAAGGCTGACACCTCATCTTCTTTGTACTCACAGACTTCCTCCATTTACCAGCCTTTAAAAGGGGGAATTACAGAGCTCCCCATGTCCTTGGTGTCCAAAATATGCATATACACACATCCTCTATCTCCCTTAAACACACACGCACACACACAACAGAACAATAGATGGTAAAGAACTCTATTATAAAATCAAACTACGCCAGGCCAGCATATACAGTGATTTGCAAATGTTTGAATACTCCCTGTCAATTTAAATTTTTTCTTCTCTAGGTGAAAATAAGTACACATACTCGCCAGGGAACTTAAATAAAGTATTTTCTTCAATGTGCTTAAGTTTAGGGCTTTAGTAACAATTGCTCTTTTCTGATTATATTTAATTTGCACTGGTCACATTTATTTAATTATTTATATTTTAATTGCTTCATAAAACTGTCATAGGTGAGTGAGCGTGGCATCACAATTTAAAGCAGAAATGTCAACAAAGGCTGGAGGTATTTGTTCAAAGAGTTGATCAGGTGTGCTCCTGCTTGTTTGGAAAATCTGCAGCCATACTGGCCCTCTGTGGATAAGACTTCACATTTCTAGTTTAAAGTAACACAGTAAGAGTAAACGCAATTCTCACAATGATTGTTTGTAAAATAAAAAATAAAAAAGCAATAAGCCACTGTTTCACAGATATCTGTTGTCTGTAAGCCACCAGTGATTTTAAAATTGAAAAAGCTGGCACAGAAATTTCAGTAATTCACTTTTGTTGAAGACGCAATTTTTAAAAAATTATTTATTTAATCTTTTTTCTGTTTGGATGTGAATGCACTCCTTATTATGAAGTTTTAACATAATAAAGCTGAAAAAACAAATTGTTATATTTCCCTATTGTGCATGTGCGAGTCAGTTAGTTCCTGCTTCCTCTGGATTACTGCATCATCACAAATAGACATTAGACATGAATATTCATGAGGCTTTTTATTTTCACATTGGTTCAGGGAGTTGCTGCCTTTAGGAACTGTAATTAATGGCCGAGTCATTGCATTTAGGGAGAAAAAAACAGAATAAATAATTAATTAAACAAACAGTGCGCCATCAGAATGAATAACAGTGATGTTCGAGCACAGGCCACAGGCTAGCGATACTTTTTGGCCCTTTAGGAATTAAGGTCTATAAAGCTGAATCCCCACAGAGGAGCAAAGCAAACCCCACCACAGCACAGTCACTTCATCATGATCATATTCATTCCCATAAGTGTCTAATGTTTCACAGAGCTTGTACCATGTGACTGCACCTGTCCAGAAGAGTAAGTCAGAGTGGATTTAAAATCTGTTAATGCTGCATTAAGTACCTCTAATTATGTAACCATCTCTTCAGTTTGAAGGCTTCTTTCCTTAATGTGGGAACAGCAATTTCCCCAAGTTACTCTGGATGTTTAGCTAACAGTTATGTGCCACTAATGTAGCTCAGTCTGCTGAGAATGCAGAGCCATGAGGGAAAAAAAAAACCATCTTCTAAATGCTGTCATACACATAAACTTCCTTTTCAGGGTTTATGATCTACATCTTCCATATCAATTAGACATTTATGTAACTACCAATATGTAAAAATAATGTCATAAGCCTAACCTTAAACAAAACCCTAAATCACCATGAGAAAAAGAATGCTTCTGGTTTTGCTACAAAGTCAAGACACTTTTAGAATACACATTTAGAATGGGCAAAAATAAAGAACGACCTTGAATGGTACCCAGGCTGTTGCTTTTGACATTATCATTGCAAAAATACAATCGTTGTGGTGGATTAAGGACCAAAAAACCATAGCACATTCTATAGAGCAGAAATTTAAATTTGATTGTGTATTGACCGATTGTCATGGTGGGTTAGGGGAAATACGCACGAGCGGGAACAGTAGTTAATATACAAATTAGGTCTTTTTGTATATTACAAACTCAAAAGTTTTGAGAGCCAAACTGGCTCACACTAATACACAGCCAGGCTGAGGCTTGCTGAGGTACAAAGAGGAGCCGGAGGTCCTTCCCTCTGGAGTGCTTGAACATACACTGAAACAGAAATAAACTGTCCTGGAGATCCTCAACTCCAGACGAACCCTCTCAGAAGACACAGGTTCAGATCTTGACGCTCCACACTTCGTGGAGCTCTCTTTGCCTTACGCAGCTCTCACGTTCAAGCCTATAGAGGCAAAGGGGGAGAGAGAGAGAGAGAGACAGAAACAGGACAAGCACACAGTCACACATTAAGATTCGATCCAAAGCGTTCTCCCAGCTTCATCCTGTTAGAAGTGGCTCTCCACATCCACTGGTGAGTCCTCCAGTAGCAGACACAAAATCTGCGATGCTCGTAGACTTCTCTCTCTTTTCTTTTCCGGAATGCGCCAGTACGTTTATACAAAACAGATAAGTACCTCATACACAGAACAAACCTCTAAAACCCAACCCAACATAATCAGATAAGATTGGGGTGATCACACAATGATTCTGTGGCTCGGCTGGGCTTTTATACACACACACACTCTCACAGACAACCAATCACATGACGAGGACAATAACTCAATCACTTTACTTAAACACCAGACAGGTGGACATGTCATTAGATACCTAGCAATGCAGCAGATGAGCTAACGAAGCTCATCACTCTCACCTGGGTTACCTAGGCACCCAACGACCACACACACGTGACAACCCATGACGTCACATACCCGTGCCCAGAGCTGTGTACCCCCTAGTACTCAGACTTCATTGGGGGCGTGACTGAGCAGGCGCGGACGTGACAGTTACCCCGGCCCCCCCAGGACCGGCTTCTAGGAGGAGGGGACAGGGGCAACCCTGACCACCCTCAAAGCCATACAAGGATGTCCACAGCGACCAAGTTGCCCCACCAACCTTGGTCCCCGTGGAGGACGTCCCAGAGGGCGAGGAGCTGGAGGATCCAGCCTGTTCCTATTAAATTTGTCAATGACTTAGCACCTCTCTTGCTGGAACCCAACTCCTCTCCTCGGGACCGGACCCCTCCCAGTCCACCAGGTACTGGAGGCCCCCTTGTCATCTCCGAGAGTCCAGGAGTTGACTGGCCCAGTAAGCCGGGGCAGACTCGACCTCAATCGCTGCGGGGAGTGTGGGTTCCACCTCCCCTTCATCCAACGGGCCCGCTACTGCTGGTCTGAGGAGAGAAACATGAAAAAACAGGTGAATCCGCATATGGGGTTGTAGTTTTAACTCAAATGTTACAGGGTTCACCTGTCTCACGATCTTAAATGGCCCCAAGTATTACGTGAGGGCAATTTCATCGCCTGCCCAGTAAACTGGTGCCTCCCTGTGATGCCGATCCGCAAACTTCTTGAATCGCCCCACTGCCCTGCTGATGGACATGTGTGCCCCCTCCCACACAGACTCCACCCTGCAGAACTAGTTGTCTACCTCTGGCATGTCCGAGGTTTCTCCATCCCAGGGACAGAGCGGGAGTTGACGCCCAAGCACACACTCAAAGGGCATTAGGCAGGTTGCAAAGTGACACAAAAAGTGTGTGTGTGTGTGTGTGTGTGTGTGTGGAACTCTGCCCAGCCGTGCTGTTGCCCATGGCAGTAAGCCAAGAGAAAGCGACTGAGTTCCTGCACCGATTGTTCAGGCTGACCATTTGATTCAGGATGGTAACCTGAAGTCAGGCTGACAGTAGTCCCCAGTTTTTTAAAGAAAGCCGCCAAACATTGAAACGAACTGGGGACCTTGATCAGAGAGGATGTCCTCCATTAATTTACCAGTAGGTAACTGATGTGGTATCTTAGACACAGTGCAGACGGCGCAAGACCTAATGGTCTTCTCCACATCTGCCCGCAAAGAAGGCCACCAGTACTTCTGACTCAGCACCTCAACAGTATGGTGGACCTCTGGGTGCCCGGTAGCTGGCGTGTTTTGCGGTCACTTGATTACCTTAATTCTCAAAGTCTCTGGTACAAATATTTTTCCTTCAGGTTCAGCCTGTGGAGCCAACTCCTGCGAGTTCAGCCGCTCAATCTCTCTATCCAAATCTCAACTGATGGGAGCCAAAATAAGAGCTGATGCATGATTGGTTCACTAATTTCAGTTCTTCACTTCAGGAGTCGGAAAGCACCTTGAAAGGGGACTAGCTTTCCCATTACGTGAACCTGGGTGTTATGTAATGATGCAGTCAAACCTACTAAAAAACAGCCCACCGAACCTGTCTTGGGCAGAGGTCGAATGTATTCCAGATTTCAGTGTTCTGTGAACACAGTGAAGGGATGTCTAGCTCCCTCCAACCAATGTCACCACTCTTCCAATGCTGCTTTGACCGCCAGCAGTTCTCAGTTAGCGATGTCATAGTTTCTCTCTGCGTTGGTCAGCTTCCTAGAGAAGAAGGCACATGGGTGTAGTTTGTGTGGGGCCCCATAGTACTGGGACAGAACAGTTCCCAGCCCTACTTCTGAAGCGTCTACCTCTACCACAAAGGGTTGCGCTGGATCCGGTAATTTCAACACCAGAGCTGAGGTGAACTGTTCTTTTAAATGTGCAAACGCCACTTTGGCGGCCAGCGTCACGTTAAGGTGTTTGAGCTTTCCCTTCAGCAGACTGGTTAGTGATGCTGCCACAGTATTAAAATTTCTAATGAACCTGCAGTAAATATTCGCAAACCCCAGGAATCTTTGTAGCTCCTTGACACGTGTAACATGCTCAGCGAAGTTTTTTGAATATATGATTATATCGTTCAGATACACTATTACAAACTTCTGCAACCAGTCTCGAAATACATCATTCATGAAGGTCTGGAAACAGGACAGAGCTTTTGCCAGGCCATATAGCATTACCAAATAATGGTAATGCCCAGATGTGGTGTTAAAAGCAGTCTTCCACTCATCGCCTGCCCGAACGTGCACGAGGTTATATGCACTCCGCAGGTCGAGCTTTGAAAATATGCTCGCCTCATGGAGCTGCTTGATGGCCAGGGGGATGAGAGGGAGAGGATGCGGGTACCTAACAGCCCACGATAGTCAATGCATGGTCTAAGGCCCCCATCCTTCTTCTCAATAAAGAAGAAACTGGCTGACGCAGGTGATCGGGACCAGTGTATGTACCCCTGCCAAAGCACCTCGGCGAAGTAATCCTCCATCACTTTTGTCTCTTTCTCTGAGAGAGGATAAACACGTACATGAGACGGCTCTTTACTCGGCTGGAGATCAATTGCACAGTCCCATGGTTGGTGCGGAGGCAGGCAGGCAGCCTTAGATTGCAGTACTGTGAGGGGATTTGGACCAGGACCGCCGCCATAGGGCTCTCAATTGAGGTGGTCCCCAAACAAGTAGTCAAACCATGGGAGCTACAGTTTGGCCCCCACTGCATTATCCTCACAGCACCCCAATCTAGCACAGGGTTATGTAATGTTAATCATGGCAGACCCTGAACCATGAAGGGGACAGGATGTTCTAAGACATAAAATTTAATCTTCGCTTCATGTTCTGGGTCTATCCTGAGAGTCACGGGTTTTGTCTCCCAACCGACTCATTTGCCTGCTATTAGATGTGTATCTAAAGCTTGCACAGGGATACGCAACCTCTCCACATGAAGTCCAAATGACGTTATGGCTCTGGACACAAAGCTGCCAGCCGACCCAGAATCTATGAGGGCAGACACAAAAACAGTTAGCGTTAGACAAATTCACTGTTACAATACATTGATTTGTGGAAGATGAATTCAGAGAAGGAAGTAACGGAGAAGACATGACCTTGGGCAAAAGCAGAGGGCAGGAAGCCACCATATGCCCACTACCCCCTGAGTACAAACATAAACCCTCCAACCGTCACCTCCTGTGCTCCAAAGGAGTTAACTTGTGGGTCCCTATATCCATTGGTTCAGGTGCGGATGCGTTGATTTCCTGAACAAGTGGCATGGGCTTGAGAATAGGTCCCTTGGGGTTGATGGTGAGACCTTTACTCCTCTTGTGCTGGTCGAGTCTAATGCTCAGCATGATGGTCTGATCCAAGGAAAGTCCTTCATCAGTCCAGTTGTAGGTCGGGACTCAGTCCTTTTCTATACATGGCTTTTAGAGCTGGCTCGTTCCAGCCACTCTCCGTGGCCAAGATCCTAAATTTAACTGAGTAGTCCGCTACTGACTTGGCTCCTTGCTTTAACCGGAGAAGCCTGGCGCTACTGTTTTTTCCATGGTCAGGATAATCAAAGGCCACTTTATATTTATTTTTGAAGACATATCGTATGCTGGCACAAGCATGCCCTCTTGTGACCATACCACAGTAGCCCAGTCTAGCGCTCGCCCTGTCAGCCATTGCGTCATGACTGATACCTTTTGCTGTGGTGTGATTTCTGGATACTCTGCAAAATAAAGATCGCAGGTGAATAGAAAGTTCCTGCAGGCAGCAGGATCTCCCCCATACCTCTCGAGTAGCAAGGCATGACAAGGAGCCTTCACGAACGTGGTTGTGACCAGTGTTGGGGGTGTGGCCACTCTGACAACTTATACCAGCTGCCCTATCACATTTGTGGGCTGCTTCCACTGATTCTGATGGCTTGCTACCCACTGCAGAAGCTGGTCCAGGCAGGGGAACCGCTGTGGCGTCCATATGTAGGGCGTGATCATCTGTCATGGTGGGTGAGGGGAAGGACGCACGAGAAGGAACAGAAGTTAATATACAACTTAGGTCACATGCATGCACAGCCGGGCTGAGGCTTTCTGAGGTACAAAGAGGAGCCGGAGGTCCTTCCCTCCGGAGTGCTCGAACATACACTGACACAGAAATAAACTGTCCTGGAGATCCTCAACTCCAGACGAACCCTCTCAGAAGACACAGGTTCAGATCTTGATGCTCCACACTCTATGGAGCTCACTTTGCCTTACGCAGCTCTTGCGTTCAAGACTATAGAGGCACAGGGGGACAGAGAGAGAGACAGAAACAGGGGAAGCACACAGTCACGCATTACGATTTGATCCAAAGCGTTCTCCCAGTTTCACCGTTAGGCAGGCAGAAGCGGCTCTCCACATCCGCTGTTGAGTCCTCCGGTAGCGGACACGGAAGTCTTCAATGCTCATAGACTTCGCTCTTTTCTTTTCCTGTACCTCAAAAAAGTACCTCATACACAGAGCAAACCTCTAAAACCCGACCCAACATAACCAGATAAGACTGGGGTGATCACGCAGTGATTCTGCGGCTTGGCTGGGCACAAACATACTCTCACAGACAGCCAATCTGACAATAACTCAATCACTTTACTTAAACACAGGACTGGTGGACATGTCATTAGGTACCTAGCAACCCAGCAGATGAGCTAACAAAGCTCATCACTCTCACCTGGGTTACTTAGGCACCCTATGACCACACACACGACAACCTATGACGTCACATACCCGAGCCAAGAGCTGTGTACCCCCTAGTACTCGGGCGTGACCGAGCGGGCACAGACATGACGCAAATACTGTAGGCTTAATTGAGGAAATGTAATAACAAAACCTAATGGCCCAAAAAGGCCCTAAAGTTAAATGTATAGAAAACAATTGCATCTAAATTATAAGCGCAATACTAGTAAAAAGTTTAATCCCTAGTATATGGTAAAAAAAAAAATATGTTCATTCTCTCACTGGGTAAGGAGGGGAAAAGTTAGGGTAACATTCTGGGATTTCAAATCACTGTCCTACTAAGGGCAGTCTGTATCTTGACTGTTCTTCTGTTTACAGAAGATGTCTTTTCTGTGTCATGTGTTTTTTATGCACAACTACATATGTGTGTGTTTACGTAAAAAGGTATAGAGGTGAATTGCCAGCAGTATGATGCCATGTTAGAGTTGGAGGACTGAATAGGGCAGAATGGTAAATCAATAGCACTGGTGTGCTTATATGTGTGTGTGTGTGTGTGTGTGTGTGTGTGTGTGTGTGTGTGTGTGTGTGTGTGTGTGTGCATGTATGCATTTGTGTATATGGGTGGAGGGGAGAATAGGCAGCTGTGGAACGTTAACTATAAAGTACAGTGCTGGCGGGTAGACGCAAGCTGACTGCTAAATGATGTGCACTAACAGCCAAATAACCGCCAGTTTCTTTAGTAGAGCTGCTTAGGTTGGGGAATGACTCAGAGCTAATGCACTTTAAACAGAATGGGGGAGAATCAGAACAATACTGTATTTGACTCAAATATAATTACTAGGGATGCACCAACACCACCGGTGTTTCCTGTGGATGAAGAGTTTTGGTGTTGTGGTGGGCAAACTATATCGTTTTGTTGAATAGTGGTACATGTGGCAAGTGATTTCAGTTTAGGGATGTGGGTGTGGTGCCCTAAGATTTTTATGTTAGAGAGGGTTGGGGGTTGGAGGTTTAGTTTTAGGGGTACAGATTTAGAAAATGATTTCTGCCAACACTAAATCCTGATGTATTTAACCTGAGTGTAACATTCTATTTATAAAGAATATTTTAGTTAGGTGTCCTGAAAAGAAACCAAACTAGCAGAAGTAGAGCGGCACAGTATTTTGTGTTTTAAAAGGATGACGAATATCAGTTCCAGGTGAGTGTTACTGGATGTTTTGAAACTAAACATTAATGTAATCCAACAACAGTAAAATTATTTTGGTCAATCTTTAACCCTTAAAGATCATTTGGATTTTTCAAAAACATTTATGTGGCAAAAATATAACCCTAATTCATCATGTCAGTTGAAAACATATGGACTACATGGATATAGGGATGAATGCACATTTTAAAACCGACAATATTTACATACTCCAAGCATTTTTTAACTGTAGGTGTAATGAAATAGGCCCCTTAATATACTAAAAGATACCACAATCACAGTATGTAGCAGTATTAACTCACTACTATTTTGTTCACATCATGCAACCCTAAGTAGCAGGGAAAGTACTTTATTTTTCACATGCACGCACACACACACACACACACACACACACACACACACACACACACACACACACACACACACACACACACAC
>JBBJLS010000041.1:488212-501448 GCA_037577275.1 Bryconaethiops microstoma
CCAAGTCAAGCCAATCACTCTTGGTTGCAGGGTGAAGGGGAGAAACCAGTCCCCCTCTGTAGCGCCCTCTGGAGGCCATGGAGTGGGACTGTTACAAATGTAGTGTTATCATTAATTATATTAACCAAGTATAATAGTTAAATCTAACATTTTGTATTATATGTAGGCTCATATTTATTCCTACTCATTTGTGTCAATGTAAAAGCCTAACTTGTGATTCCAATGAACAATAATGACATAATGTTCTGCATGTACTGACAAATGTAAATACTAAGTGAATAGACTGACACTGCATTCAAGACTAGGCATGGTGACAAACCATTTCGTTGTCTCCTACACCCGCTAAACTGAATGTGTGTAGAGAGAAATTAGTTTGCACCACACACCAATCTTTCCTTTGGCTGATTTTAGTAACACATTGTCAGCATTGGGCATTACTCCCAAAGCATTCACTCAGACATGTTGCTCATCTTCCACTAGGACACGATACAGAGAAAGAGAGAGAAACTTTTATGGCTAAAGAAGACACATTTTTGTATTGATTATAGGACACACCCCCCAACCACAAAATCTGTGGTGCATTCCATGGTTCCCACCTGCTCATCTCAGCAAACTGTCAAAGCATCTCCCCTAAGCATGGCAGCCATGATTTCCTGTGAAAAATTCTGAAAAAAAAAAGATGTTCGGCAGCTTTCTAATATCAACTACATTTGAAAGAGGGAAGAGATACAAACTATGATTTAGTATTACGCTAAAAATATGAAAAAAATAACAGTTGTTTTACATAATAAGAATTACTTTACAGGAAGAGTACCCATGTTATACTTTTGAAACTGTTGTTTTTAGCTTATTGTCTCATCTCAAAAGCAAGCACAATGTTAACTTATTACAAAACATTAAAATCCTACATTTATATACATTCAGCACACAAATGTATGTAAATATGTATTAATGTATGTAAAGATTCTTGTTACAGTTCACTACTTGGATACAGTGCATCAATCCCATGATATCTGCTATGTGAGGAGTGTTTAATAACATCTCCCTGTAGGCCTCTTAGTAACCAAATTAGCATGATGTCTGTACTGGAACACACAAAACCACCCCTCTGGGATCACCACACTACATCTACAGACTGATCACCTTTTTTCCAGCAATTAAAAATTCCTGTAGTTTCTCTCTTTCTAGTTACTTTCATTGTCTCGCACCCTCTCCTCTCTGTCCTCTGTCTGTACCCTCTCTCCTCTTTCTGTGTCTCTTTTGTTCCTCTATGCCTGTATGTCTCTTCTTTTTACTGCCTCTCTATTCTCTCTCCCTTCCCCTCTCAGTCTTTTCTCTCTGTGACTCTGTGTCTTTTTTTTCTTTGACTCACTCTTTCTCACCTCCTTACCTCTTCCTCTCTGTCTATATGCAGCTGGTTGGCAGTTGGCCATAGCTTCTAGGCAAAGTGTGCAGTGGTAGAGGGGAAAATAGACCGAGCACCCTCTATTTAATTTCCAATATCACAAGATCAGTCTTGCTTTCTTTGTTTCCTTCTACTCTCACTGTGCAGCACCAAAGATCACCACAGAGAGAATCAAGAATACTGTTCAAGAGAGAATGAGAGCAGACATGTACGTGTGTGTGTGTCTGTGTGTCTGTGTGTGTGTGTGTGTGTGTGTGTGTGTGTGTGCGTGTGTGTGCGTGTGTGAGCTTGTGTCTGAATCATTGTTACTACTGCCACTTACACTACAAACACCAGGGTCATGAATAAACCCCAAATGGCCTGCATGGTACTAATTATTACCATTACAGTTAGTAGCATTACCTGCTACTAGATCCAGACAATACTTCTCAGTAGGTTACACTTTGAATCTAACACAGTCAAAATGCACCAAGGTCATGTGACACTGAAACTTAAAGCAGCCTCTCCTCATCATCAGCTACTGAAGTAAAGTCTCAAATTTGTAGTGCTCCATAAAGGATAGCGCACAGGTGACTTCCATGCAAATATGCAATCAATAGAGCAACTGGTGTGGAATTGAAAGAATTGACCCTGGGGGAAGCCTAATTATAAATTAATTTGCGGAATAGATCCCCCAGCTTCTAAAACTGGCGCGCACAAATTTTATTTGCTCCAATTGTGTCACCATATGCTTGCAACTTCCTCTCCTGTCTCAGTAAGGGCTGCAGAATGTGGGTTATAGACAGCCATATTCTGTGGTTAGCCTCTGGGCTTCTACCATTCCCTCCTTCCAAAAAAACTGGAAGTATCCCAGAGGGTTATAAACACTGCACAATTCAGACTTAGAGCCAAATGCTCTTTTACAAACTTTTTCTGTGTTTGTGAATTTGCTGCAGTGGGTTCATGATGACAGTGTATTTGGTGGGTGGAAGTGTGAAGCCATTGCTTTAATCCCCTAACAGTTATGTAGTCACTGCTGTGGCTCATGCTTGTTTTCCCTGCAATTATGTAACTAAGAGCAGTGTAATAATGCTGCAGTTTCCATGTTCTCTCTCACTCACATATTGTACACAAAGATTTCGCATACATACGCACACACACACACACACACACACACACACACACACACAAACATACACACAGCTCAAACACTTCACCCACATCACAGCTACAGACCTTTTACCAGGGGCATCTTCTCTTCTCATGGGAAATAACCTCTCCTTGTCACTACTGACAGTTTGGTGCCATATTTAACATCCTTTAATATCAATTACAAAGTCAAGTGAACAGCCCTAATTGAATTTGTGGACTGCTGATATCCCTTGTTAAAAATCACTGTCTCTTTCAATTACTGCCTGCTGTTTTATTGGTCACACCATCAGTGGTCCTATTCGGGTCAGGAGTGGAATCCATTTTTAACTGAAGTATCGATCTTGACATCCTCTCCCGCCATGAAAAAGAAAAAAAGAAAAATGACAGGTTGTGTTGATCCTGTCATTTTAAATAGAGTGTCAGCTGTGCCCTTGAAGGTTTTTGCAAAATTATGGCAGAGCGTAAAAATCAGATGATGGCGAACAAAGAGGATGAATTAATAGGAGGTCCAAAGCTCAATTTCCAAACCTTCTAATGGGAAGCAGGCCTGCCTTTTCCCATCAGCAGTGATGAGTGTCTCTCTATCAGGCATGACATAGCAAATTACTGCCCACATTACTGCCCACTGGAAACTATTTGAACAGAGTGGGTAAATATTACAGTGGAAAAGGAAATAACATTTGAACAGCTGTAACATGAGCAGAGCTGTAAACATGTTATGAAGAGATGTAGGTATGATAGGATCAAGACTTAAGAATACTTGCGCAAGAATCATGGCTTTATGAATACACCTCATATTATGCCGGGGTTAAATTTTAGCAGCCTTCAATATTTTTGTAGTACCACCTGAATTACTTCAGTATCATCATTCAGGGCCAAATTTCAATCCGTCACGCACACCAGTCACGCAAGGGGTCCCGGAAGTGATGCGTAGGGTATATAAACAGGAAGCAGGTAGCAACCATTGCTCAGACATTGAGTCCCATGCCAGCCCAACTACATGAGTACTCCGTGAGTACTCCGGTTTCTCTCTCTCTATTATATACCGGTTCCCGGTGTAACAGTTGAGGAGTGAGCGAGAACGTACCTGGCCGACAGTTCACCCAGTGTAGCGTGGCAGATTAACCCAATCAAAGACAGACACGAGAGAGTTGGTGAACCACGTGCTTTGCTCTGTGAACGCTCTACACTATAGTGAAGATTCCCACTGGAATTTGCGTTTACAGCACACGCACAGAAGGTAAGTAGAACCGGAGTACTCGGTTCTAGAGGTAGGGTGATCTCGAGGAGATGTTTTGGGTAGGCGACTCAATGACTGAGCACCGCATTCCACCTTTTTCCTGTTTAAATATTCTGTGACACGTGTCACTTCCATTGCCCTGTGCGCGTCACATGTCTGGTGTGTGTGACACATGGTGGAAATCTTTACTCTCTAGTGGAGCGTTCTCAGAACAAAGCATGTGGTCTGCCAACTCTCTCGTGTCTGTCCGCGATTGGGTTCATCCGCCACGCTACACTGGACTGTTTGGCCAGGTACGTTCTTTTCTTCCTCACACTGTGACACAATCCTTAAATACTCAATCATGCTTGTTTCAAAATCTAGACTGCTGTATGGCTGTTTCTGTAAGGAATACTTCTGTTATGGCGCATGACAGGTTTTGTAGTATATGACAGTGCAACATTTTGGGACATTGGGAATCAAGTTCCATGTCTAGTGTTTGAATTTTTCAAACCACATCTGTCATGGCCAGCTGAGATTCTCCGAAGTGCAGATGATAACAAATGACGCACTCATGAGATCTAGTCACGACAATCAAAGAAATCAAAGAAATGCTATGGGACCCGCGCTGCACTCCAGAGCAGATTGAGGAAACAAGTCCATCACCCTCCACTGCACAACATTCTGTTCACAAATGTTTAGTCTCTGTACAACAAGCTGGATAATCTCAGAGCAAGAGTGAGCCCAAAGATAACACACTAGCCACAAACCTTACAACAAGTTTTCAGTACAACACAATAGTTGTATGGTTATAGGTTAGATTTTTACCTAGTGCTACAATCTTAATAAGCGTGCATGATGTTATTGTCAGGCCCGGGGACAGTGACAGTTGTTTAAGTTCGTATTTTGGTTTTGGGCTTTTATTTTGAATTACGATTGGGTGTTTATAGAATGTTGTAGTCACAGCTTGTTTAGTTCATGTTGTGTTATTAGTTACACCTGGGTGTTATCAGTGATGAGTGTTTGTGTTTTGTTATTGGTGGTTTGGTTTTTTGTGTTTCGGTATTTAAGGACTTTTGTGTTTATTTTTAGTTGTCGGTTAACCCTCGCTATATGTTGTTTTTTCTCCCATGTTCTCCTCTAAAGGTTTGAGTTAGAGTCCAGGCTCTCAGGCCTGTTTTGGTTTAGTTTTGTTCTCATGTGGAAGAAATAAAAGACATGGAGCACTTTAACCATCCCTGGTACGTGTGTGCTTTCCAGCTGTGCCAGGAGAAAGGCCTCAGATGTGACAGTTATAGACGAATCCCTTAAAGATGTTTTCAATGGATGGTTCTTAAAACACTCATTTCTATGAAGGAGATTTGTGAGTATGAAGAACTTTTATAAAGCTCGCATTATGTGAAAGGCTTTGGTATTTTTTTTTTAGGGAATCTTTTCAGTCTGTTTCTGAGACCACACTGAAGTGAAGTTCCACTTGAAGATTATTGACAAGAACATTTTTATCTATTTTTATGGCATTTGCAGCAATAACATAAAACTCTGACCTTAGTCAAACAGCATAGCAGATATACATCATCAATCCATGATGAATCTACAGGCATTTTGTGGGGGGTGCTCACTTGCTCTGGAAAATTTTTTGGCGAAGCCTCATCAGTTTGTATTGAGCAAACTTTTCTGACAGTTCAGAGGAATGAGAATGGCTTTGTGACTTAGTTCAGTCCATTTACATTTTATTTTCTCAGTAAAGCCTTGAAAGGAAATATGCAGTTTTGTTAGAAGTGTTAAAATATAAGCATAGTGATTAGGAGTCCGTTGCCCTGCCTTTCTCTCTGAAGCACTGATTTATTTTTATATTGTGAAGCAGGGAGCCTCTGACCTTCTATAACACAAGTGCTTTCATCTAAGTGTGTCACATATTATCACTGAGGTTGGACATGTAAGGCTTGGCTCTGGATCAGAGTTGGAGTCAGGGACTAACAGACAACCCTCTCTGGAGACCCACTCCATAGTTTTACACAAACCCTTAACAAAGAGATCAGGATCACCTGAATTCTAGGCCAAGGGGTATATATAGACCAAAGAGACTATCCACCAGTGTGAAGTATACTAAGCCTTGCTAAGTCTCTTATTAAACTTTCCTATGTTTCTTTGCTGTGCCTCTCAGCACAGCATACAGTGTGAGCAATGTGAAATTCTTTCTCTGGGTTGCCACTAAGAGAGACAGATATACATTGGAAAAGAATCTAAAGCCTTTAAATGGCATCCCTCAGTGAAATAAAGTTGCTCCAGTACAGTTGAGTCAAGATATTGGAGAAGTTCTTCAGCATTGTTATTAACTTTATACCGTGTTTTTCCCCATCCATCTTTATACTTCTACTCTCCTAAGGGGATGTTGATCGCCTGGATTATGCCTGTACTCACCCAGCACTCTCAGCTCTGCTGTACTGAGTGACCTCAACTCCACCTATGCTGCCTGGTCCCATGCTTCCCACAAGCAAAGCTCACAAGTTACAGGACTTAAAGGATCTGCTGTTAACGCCTTGGTGCAAGATACTACAGGGCATCCTCAGGAGTAGCGTATGGAGGACCAGCAACATACTTTGCAGGAGGTCATAATGTTTAAATCAGAGCATTGGGTTTAGTTATTAGCATTAACAAAGATAATGAAAAGAACTGCTACTCTAGGGTAAAATACTGTTTAATTGCCCTGATATTGCTTGTTTTGACTGAACTGTTTTCTTCTGTTTTGTTGTTCTTCAAAATGCACAAGTAAACTGCTGAATGGTGCAAGCTTTCTGATAAAGTGTTGGAAGTGATTAAACAGATAAATGTCTCTGTGTTGTTGCTCCAGCTAGCCCACAGAATAGCAATCCAATTCAGTGGCAATTGTGGGAAATATCACCAAGTGGTGGGAGGCAATTCTGTCTGCATTTCAATTTTCAGGACATTCAGATAAACTCAACAGAGTGTTGCCCATTAATAATGTGTGGCAACTTATTTAAATGACAGAATGTGATCATACTGTCCATATTTTATTCTGGGTATCTTACATTTTCAGCTCTGGTACACTGTTTATCTGATTCAACTGCGTACATCACTTTCCCTTGAATGAAACATATGACAGAATTATTACCAATTATTCATGTTGAAATGGTGTATACATGCGAATCATGTTTTTTGCATTTATACTGAACAATTTTAATATGTAAAAAAGGTCACAATACTGTGCCTAGAAATAATGTGGTCAAAAAATGAATTTGTCTGTCCTTCTCATACTGAAGTGAAAAAGTTCTATTTGTACTGCTGTCAAAGGAGCTCCCTCTTTTCATTCAAATGCTTGGCTACCCATGGGCATAGTCTCTGTATGGGCATGGGCAGCTTTCCTCTCATCCACTGGGCTCAAATGTAACTTTGATTTGAATAACCATTACTGTCTAAGCTTTGCATCACAACAAATACATAACTATCATAATTCTTACTGACGTTTCTACGTTTTTTCCTATATGTCACTCATTACATGATATAAGCATAACAATATCTCTCTCTTGCTTTCTCTCTCTTTCTTTCTCTCTTGCTCAGAGGAAATCAGCATCAGTGAGGAAGAAATGTTTCCTTCTCTTCCTAGGTGGTCTTTACTGCACTAAGCAGAAAAAATTATGCTGCTTGGTCAAGCATTTATTCAGCATCAGCATTCCAAATGCTTGACAGAAGGGAGGGAGAAGGGAAGTGGAGGAGAAAGGAGAGGAGGGAAATGGATGAGTAAAAGGTCTGAAAAGTGCCTTGAAATGATGATAGTGTGCACAAATTTTAGATATGTCTAAAATTTTAGAGTCTAAATCTGCACAAGTTTGAAATAGATTGTCCCCCATAGAATTGTCTCTGTTAAAATGTCTCCTTACACTATATTAGGAAGTCCTTCAGGATTTTATAAAATAGCACTGGTAGGCTCTATGTTTATTATATCCCATTATGTAAAAGAACCTGGCAAATGACTTTTCTTCATTGCAGCAATCCCCATACATTTTTGTAAGGTATTATTAATTAGTAGTAACCCATTACATGATGTTGCAACCCTCATTCTCATAACTACAACAAGTACATTTATAGTTCCATTTACATGCACACCAGCATGGGCTTATTTCACCTGGGCTCACCTAAATTTATCCACATATGACATTTCAAATTCTTTGCATTTAAATATTCAATGATGCCCATTTCTGACTAACTGAAAATATGCCTCTTCCTGTTAGCAAAGGTTTGAACCCTTTTGCCATGATGTGTGCTTGTTTCAGTGTTAAAAGATGCCATTATGAAGTACTAAAACAGAACCAAATACCCTATTTACACCTGGTCGTTTAAGCATTCTGCTTCACAGTCATTCTTTCTTTCAAATGTCCTATCAAATACTGATTGTAGGACAAGCAACTGAAACACCATCAAAAGCACATTTAGTCTATATTAGGTGAATAAGTGGCCTTATTGGCTCATAATTTACTAAAAATGGTAGATTTAGCATCAGAGCTTGCCCTTTCATAATGAAAAAGTGGGTAAATGATAAATCCCTGGGGTCTAACAGGGATTTATGGTACATTAACAAACCTGCTGATTTGAGGACTACACACTGGGCTCTAATGGGGCAAGAACAATAGAGTAACCCACACCACAAACTTAATCTACAGCAGAATGAGACTGAAGCTGAGAAAGGGAGGATAAGGATGAGAGAGAGCTCTTATCCTCTTCCTCTCTCTCTCTCTGCTTCACTCTCATTTTCTGAAAATATTCTACTCTCTACTAATAATTTGTCATCTTCTCACTAACTCCCAGCTCTATCACTCTTCTGTCCTATTGCTGTCTCTCTCTCTCTCTCTCTCACACACACACACACACACTATGTATATATATGTATATATATATATATATATATATATATATATATATATGTTTGGTTGTCAGTGCACCCTCACACTACTCCTCACCTTTCTCTGGTGTGTACCTGTCTTGGTGTTGGGTTTTGGAAAGTGTTTTAGCCATCGAGCTGTTTTGTGTTTGCTTTTTGAAATAAAGATTTCCTGGGAAAATGGAAATCCGTGCCTGCGCCTCCTGTGTGAACGAGTACATACCACCTGTGACACTCATAAAGCAGAATGAGGTGTGCTTGTGTAGGAATTTAACAGACACTGGCATGGAATGATTGCCATACTCATAAAAATAAATTGCAGTGGTCTCATATTTTTCCAGAAGTTTCAGTAACTTAGCAAACATCCAGCTTAGACATCTGATCAATGTCACAATAAGCCATGAACAAAGTCAAATTTGCAACAGGCAATTCTGATGACTTTGTGAAAATTAAGCAATCAATTTTTACTTTGAAGCTGTAAAAAACTTCACCCCTGGACTGTGGCTGGACCAGACAAATACCCAGCAGCAACTGCACAACATAATTGAGAAACTGATGCTTCTTCTCACAAGCAGAACCCCCTTCACCGTTCAAACTCGTGTATTTTTCTCTTCCCTGCTCCTCACATAACAGGATTGGAAAACTCTTCCCACCCCATGGGTTTTTTTTCTTTTCACCAAGTTGTTTTGATTTCATTCTAATACTGGTGGAATTCACATTTGTTAAACAACCTTCAGAACAGCAATATTACATTCTTTATGATTTTTTTTTTAATGAGTTGATTATATGAATGAGAATGATAAATTTATGAGACCGAGAGTGGTATCAATAAGGGTATGGATAAGTACTGATAAGCAATATCTGGATCAGTAAAATTCCAACTATACCAATCCCTAGACAATATAATGCAAAATTTGTTCTTCTGTGCTTAAATAACTGTGTGATTTAGCTAATATTAGGCAATGTCATCATTTTCTCTTAATTCCAAAAGATCCTCTCAAAAGAGATAATATTCAGAAAACAATCTCTCTATGAGAATCTGAAAGTAAGTGTTGGAGAGTTATTGTCATTACATCTAGTGATTAAATTTTATCAATGGGTTCAATTTTCCCCTGACCTTTCTTAGCACATATAAAATGAAGCAGACACCTTACAAAGGTCACGAAATGACCTCTGAGAGGTTTACTACCACAGGGGAAAAAAACTGTTACAGGGTAATTTAAGAAGTAATATATAGAACATTTCCTGACAGGCTTTAAAAGACCAAGTTTCCTTAGTTCTACAAGCAACTGTCTATTTAGACCTAGCTGGCAAAAAACTGAAAACATGTCTTTAAAGCAAAATAGATTTGTTTCACTAAAGGACTTTAACAGCATGGTGCATAAAGTCCACTTGAAGAGCAGAGTGAGGATCTTTTTTAAACATGTTTTTTGAACATGTTTTCAACTTGTTCATCAAAGACTGCATCCACCATGTCTGATGGGATATCCTGGTGGTGCCACCTCCAATATGTTCCCCTGGCTCCATGTTGAATGTGTTCCCATCTGACAACTCCAATATGGCGCGGCGTCACACCCCGCTGCCCAAGATTAGTCCTGTTAATGACAGTCGGGGCACATGCTGCCCCATACCAGGAGAGAGGCCATCTGGACCTCTGCATGTGATGGGACACCTCTCTGTACTACTGTGAGTGTATGAGTAAGAGCACATACACAAACACATACACGCTCATGTATGCTAACCATCATTAAACCTACCAAATCAGTTGTTTAGCCATATGATGTGTGCACCTCCATAATTTAGTCTGCAATGACTGCTTTACCATCTCAATTTTCCAGTGACCCCAGTAGTAGTCAATCAGCTAAAACATGTTTGGAGTCCACATTTTACTGCTTTAGTTTAGCACTAGAAATCATAAAAGTCTCACAAATGCTAGAGGTCAATAGTTGGCTAAATCTTTATCCCCAATAGAGTTAAGAAGAGAGAAGTGAGGAGACCTTCAGAAGGAGAAAGTGGGTGGTAGTAGCTTAGTGAGTAAAACACATGCCTGTGAACCTGATGACCACAAAGTCACAAGTTTAAACGCCACTTTCTACCAATGTGTCCTTGAGCAAGTCACTTTACCCTCAGTCCAGGGGGACTGTTCCTGTAACTAACGATTGTATGACGCTCTGGATAAGAGCGTCAGCCAAATCCCCCTTTAGGAAACATGCATGCTAAAGACTTCATTACAGACTTTTTTATTACACTTCATGTAGTCAGTGGATGATTACAGTTAATAAGATGTTACAGCCAAAAGATGATTAAAGTTATTTAATTTTTTCTCTTTCCCCTTTCCTTTCTATTTGATTCTGTCTACGGAGACGGTTTCCAGCTCATGGGCAGAAGAAGGAATGACAGAGGAAATGTAGGGGTAGCAACAAAATTAAAGCATTTTTTATGAGTAAAATTAGTTGATAATAGGGTAGAAGCATTTATTATCGGCAAACCTGAGTGAAGGATATCTCAGTCTTTGCAACATTTTCCTCATTTCTCAGAAGGAGCAGCTAAGACACAAAATGAAAGGAGGCAAGGAAAGGAAACAAGGATGAAAGACATTAATATATAAGATACATCCCGTGTAGTTCATTGCTCCAAGCAATTTTAGACAATTTGGTCTACTTTCACAAACCAACTCAGGAACAGAAGTGCTGATTTAGATTAGTTTTTGTGACAACGACTATTATAATCTCAGACGAAACGTTAAAGTTTCGGTTTTCTGAAAGGTTAAAGTTTTGTTCAGTAAGTCAAATTGTGTCCTAACCACATAAATGAGATGTCCAACCTCAATGAAAACCTGGTTCTAGTATTAGGGATGTATTTTTACAGAAACTTTTTGGGAGACTGTTGAGTTACAGTGTTTGTTAGCAGAGTTAGCTATGTAACTCCTATGTTAAACTAAAGACTCCAAACATGTCTTAGCTGATAAACTACTCTTCATATAAGGTAGTATAAGCCATCTCTAACCCTCATGAATTGTTAGGCCTAGCATGGCAGCTGTTGCCCTTAGTTCAGCTTCCTAAGAAATGGCATTATACAACGATTTAACATAGTTAAAGATCTCAGAGGGAGCAGAGGTAGGATTTTACACAAATGAAATGAATGCTTGATAGGAATCTCCTGGATTCACGTATGTTAGTGTATGTCATCAGATGCCAAATACACCACTGAAACACACGCACACATATATGCACAACTCTGAGACAAGTGTTATTTTTACCCATTGTGTGATGGCACTGAAAACACCTGCAATCACAACAGAACAAGCCTTCGCATTCTGCCAGCAACTTCACACAGGTGCATACACAAACTCACACTCAAACTGTTGAGATTGAATACTGACATAATATATGTCTCTAAAACAGCTGCTTGCCAATGTCCAATTATATATAATATCATAGTTTTATACTGTCTATGGAGCCTCTCATTACAAAAAGACATTTTTCTCACTGAAATGAAGTCATTTTCTTTACAAATTTCACTCTCCAGATATTTCACAATTAAGGTATTTTACTGCCAAGATGAATAGGGTCCTACCTGAGCCTCGCTTGGACACAACCTTTAAGCTCCTAATCACTGTAGCACAGAGAAGAAACTGGAGAGGAATAGGTGCTTTCATTTTTTCCCCGTCTCTGTGTCCTGCAAGGATATAAGAGAGAGAGAAGGAAGGGTTAAACACATATAAATGATTCTTAAGTAATCACATCAATTATTTCAGCAAGTCAAAGAAAATGAAAAACTAAGGCTGTAAAAAAATTGCATTTAAGATATTGTGACGTCCCTTGTCAGCAGCCGCTAGAGGCCACCAAGAACTGATAAACGGGGACTTTAAATATGACACGGGTGTGTGGGTTTTTCCCTGGGTGGCTCATCTGTAAGGGTTCCCAGCCGGTTGGGGATTTAGTAATAATTGTGTGTAGGTGTTTATTTGTTCTGGGTTGTGCACATTTTGGTATAAAGAGTTCTTGAGTTCGGGTGGATGTTGTCAGTCCACCCTCATGTTCCCCTCACCCCTAGTGTGTATCTGTCCTTTGTGTTGGTCGTTGGAAGAGTTCTGGTCATCATGCCATTTTGTGTTTGTTTTGAAATAAAACAATTATGAGGAAAATGAAAATCTGCGCCTGTGCCTCCTTCCTGGACAGGTATGCACCACCCGTGACAGATGGACTGACCATAACTTGTGGCGCAGCGGACTTCCCCATGGGCTCGTGGGGACAGCAGATCAGCGAGCAGAGTGAGGAATTCTGCACCCAGCAGTGGGAAGAACTGACGAGGACCAGTTGGTACTCCATCACATTCGGGCTCCTAAGCCAGTTGGTTGGAGGACACAATTTTAGCTTCAGGAGTGTGTTGCGATTCACTCGACTTCACTCGGCAACAACTTCCGGCGCCCCCGTGTGCGGCAGCCTAGTACAGCAGCTCCGCTCATTTTATGAGCTTCTTTCTTATTTTCCACTTTTTACTCTTATAATTTCTTACTTAAGTTTTAGTAATTTAATTCTGACACCATGCACTACCGTTTCGTGCTAGTTCTGGTCATTTTTC
>JBBJLS010000041.1:503528-525328 GCA_037577275.1 Bryconaethiops microstoma
CTAAGTGCAATGTTTCTTCTGCTTACAGTTTACATACAGTTTACATACATGTATATTTTGTATAATTTTGAGAGAATGTTTTATTTGTATTTTTATTTAATACTATTTTCTACATAGTACTTTGGCCTACTTTGGCATATTTTTATTTTATTTTATTTTATTCTATTAACTTTGTACTGTCCGCTCTCTGCCGTTACTAAATCAAATTTCCCACTTGTGGGACTAATAAAGGTTTATCTTATCTTATCTTCAACCTGGCTGAGGAGGGGCTCCCGCTAAAACTCGATATTTGGCGAGTCTGGAGTTCCACAGCTAGGGTGCGTAGGAGGTGAGGTGGGTCGCGACACCCCTGTCTCCACTCTGCTGATCAGCTGCTCATCCCCTATGCTCGGTCCCGGATCACCTCGAGAGGTGACTCCACTGCCGGTCAGGCAGTCTTCACCTTCACTCACTGCAGCCTCACGGGCTCATAGGGAGAAAAAAAAAGGCTGCCCCCACATCGGCTGCTAAGCTAGTGGACGAGCTTGCTCCCCAGCCAGCGAGGAGGCAGTGGGCTCGGATGCCCCATGGCTGCTGTCCACTCCGGCCCCATGGACCTGGCTCCATGCTGTATCTCCTGTTTCTGTCCCTGAAGCTGAGGCTTCAGCCCCTGGTTCTGTCCCTGAAGCTGAGGCCCCAGCCCCTGTTTCTGCATGAGGGCTGCTTTTTCCGCCGCCTCCCCCGCCACCTTGATGGCGCTCCAGAGACACCCTCGGGGGGGGGCTACGCCCCACAGGAGACAGAGGGGCACCCTAAACGCCAAGGAAGGGCTCCCCGATGGAAACAGAGGGGCTCTCCAATGGGCTTCCTCCCTCAGTACACAGAGGGGCGAAGGGGACAGAAGCCACCGAGGGAGCAGATGTGTGGGCCCGAGCAACCGATCAAAAATCTGAATACAACAAAAAACAGTAGGAGAAAAGGCATCAAATATTTAGCTATAAAGAGTTATATATATAGAATACAAATAAAAGCTAGATGCTTGGTGGGTGCTATGGTGTCACGACCTGTTTACTAATAGTTGCTGAGGTGCAGTAGAAACCCAAACATTCATAATAAAGCTTTTGGAAAACTTCAGCTTACACACACACATTAACATTATAATAAGATTTGTTGAATTTTTTTTCAAAAATCAATCACAAGTAAGTCTGTCCCAGGCAGAGCTCATATATTTACAGTAACTCTCCGTCCGTAAAGCTTAACAAGCACTGATTATGCACAGCCCCTCCCTAACAGACACACACACACACACACTGTCATTCACATTTTTGGGGTTCTCACACCACATTTTTTATGGTCAGAAAAAATATATATATTTTTAGCTATTCTGACTTTTAAATGAAATTTAAAAAAAATTTACACCCCTTCAAATCTCAAAAATTATAAATTTGATTTTTAAATGATTTTTCAAAGTTTGAACACTGGTTTTACACAATAATAATTACAAAAAAAGGTTCCTGTGATGTATGTAGCCTCCACTGTCGACTCAAATACACAGAAGCTCCAAATAAGTGCCTCCTTTTGTATATGGTGGTGTTTCAGCAGCGGTGTGCTATATTCTGAGGGTTAGTCGAGTAACGGCTCAAAAATTAACACATTTCTCACCCACAGCATTTTTTGTCTTTTTCCCGGCCACTTACTCATGATGTCACAGACTCCCTATCCAACACACATTTTAAAGGCAACTCAACCATCTTCTATCTCTGGCAATTTATTACAGAAGGGACACAACCTCAAAAACATTTTTTAAACGACCAATACTCATTTTCAAACAATAATTTCCAGACAGCATTTCCAAAAGTCATGATCAGGTCAGGTCTTGAGGTCAGGTCTTAGTTTCAGGTCATCCAGGAGGAAATGTCATTCAGATATGCAGGTATATGGGCTGAGACCTGAGAGTCACTGCGAGGAAAAGAGAGGATGAGCATTATGACGATAGGAGCAGAATACATGTGAAGATATAATATCACCAAGAGAGTGAGCGTATTTATAAGGAAAAGAGAAGTGGGCCAAGCACTGAGCCTTGGGCAACACGGGTAGTAAGTCTTCATGGGGACATAGATCCTTTCTATAAGGGTCACTCCTTTTCTTCCTATCACAGACACAAACAATGGTACATGCAAACAACATTACTAAATACTTGACTGGTTGGTTTCAGCTCAGTATAATCATGATTACAAATTATAAAATCACTACAGAAACTAACAAAGTATGTGTTATAAACAAGAAATTATAGTACTGTAAAAAAAGCGATGTGTATTTTAGGTGTCAGATGAAGATCTCTAAGAGTTAACATTCTAGAGAGAGAGAGAGAGAGAGAGAGAGAGAGAGAGAGAGAGAGAGAGAGAGAGATACAGAAACTTTATTGATCCCTTAGGGAAGTTCGCTTTGGGAAATTCAGGTTCCAGGTAAGTTTTTACAGCACCGTAGGACATCTTATAAAAAGCAAAAACACACACAAAATATTCTTAAGGGATAGAAAGAAAAACAAGGGGATAAAGTGGTAGTGATATAGTAATAAGGTGACATGGTATGATCAGTGTGATAAGTGATAAAGTGACAAGTGACATCTGTGCATTGTGCGATGGGTACCAGTTAAAAGAGGTAGCTGCAGTTAAGATGGTAGATAGACAGTAATAATAAATATTGAACTGACATAAATAGTCAAGAAATTGTGAATCGCATTGACAAGCACTGAGTCTATAGTTATTGGGTGTTATCTGTTATGTGATAGACCTGCGTTAGAACTTTTCTCTGTAGTGTCCTGAGTCCTGAGTCCTCTCTCTGGCCCCCCATACCCTACTACACACTATGGAGTTATATAGTTTAATGGCACGGGGGACAAAGAAGTTACAGGCTGTTGGTGTTACTCTTCAGGAGTAGCAGCCTGTCATTGAACAAGCTTCTCTGATTACTGACAACGGTGCAGAGGATGGCTGACATTGTCAAAAAGGCCAGCAGTTTGTTTAATGTTCTCGTCTCGGCCACTGTCGCTAGTGAATTCAGTTTCATGCTGACCACAGAGCCGGCCCATCTGATCGGTTTGTCCAGCCTGGAGGAGTCTTTTTTGTCAGGCTGCCTCCCCAGCACACCACAGCATAGGAGAGGACACTGGCTACCACAGACTGATAGAACATCCACAGGAGTTTCCTACAGATGTTCAATGAGCACAGTCTCCTCAGGAACTAGAGCCTGCTCTGACCCTTCCAGTAGAGGTGATCAGTGTTGTTGGTCCAGGCCAGCTTTTCATCCAGCACAAGGTCATTGTAGCTGCTCACAACCTCAACACCCCCCTCTCGATCTGGACCCGGTGGGGGGAGGGTCTAGACTTCCTAAAGTCTGTTACCACTTCTTTGGTTTTCGAGGTGTTGAGCTGAAGATGGTTTGTGTGGCACCAAGTGACAATGTCCCTCACCAGGTTCCTGTACTCAACCTCCTGGTCATTCCTGATACACTCCATGATGGCTGTGTCATCAGCAAACTTCTGAATGTGACACGAATCAGAGCTGTAGCTGAAGTCTGAGGTGTACAGGTTAAAGAGGAGGGGGGCTAGCACAGTCCCCTTTGGTGCTCCTGTGCTGCTCCTCACAGTGTCAGAGATGATGTCTTTCATTCTGACATACTGTGGTCTGTCAGTGAGGTAGCTGGTGATCCATGATACTAGGCGTGGGTCCACTTGCCTCCTGACCAGTTTGTCTTGGACAGGCTGAATGGTGTTAAAGACACTCGCACAATCCAGGAATAAGATCCATACTGTGCCACTCCCCTTGTCCAGATGCATGTGGGCTCGATGCAGGAGATCCAGTGCGGCATGCAAACTGTAGAGTGTCCTGTGCATGCATGACCTGTGGTCTGAGGAGGCTTAGAAAGAGCCGCTTCAGTGTCTTCATCAGATGTGACTTGAGTGCCACTGGCCTGTAGTCGTTCATCTCACTGGGCCGGTTCTTTGGAACTCTTCTTAGCTCTAGGCTAAGATTGAAGACATACTGAAGAAGCTCTCCCAGTTTGATGGCACAGGTCGTTAACAACTGGGGACACACCTTGTCTGGGCCAGCTGCTTTTCCGGAACAAAGCTTCCTCAGCTCGCTCATGACCTGGTCCATTATGATGCATGGAGGGGGAGGAAGGGGTCATCCCTGGTGTGTGGTGGGGTGAGGAGGAGGTGTCTGCAGTGGGGGTGGATGTGGGCAGGGGAGCAGGGGAGGGGACCGGTCAAACCTGTTGAAAAAGTTATTGAACTTGTTTGCCCTCTCTACTGTCCCCTCCTCTAAGCTGCTCTTAGCTTTGTGGCCTGTGATGGTTCTTACTCCACCCCAGACCTCTCTCATGTTGTTTTCCTGCAGCTTCTGCTCCACCTTCCTCCTATAGTTCTCTTTCACCTCCCTTAGACACATCTTCACCTCACGCTGTGCTGCCTCTATAGCCTCCTTTTCCTTTCTTCTGTTTTCTGCCTTCTTTTTGTTGAGCGCTGCCTTCACTTCACATGTTACCCAAGGTTTATTATTGAGAAAGACCACATCCATGCAGAAGTTCAAGTAGTCCATCAGACAGTGTGTCAGTCCATCAGTGTCCTCACCATGTGGACTCAGCAATACACTCCAGTCTGTTGTTTCAAAGCAGTCTCTCAGGGGATTTTCTGCTTGTCTCTATTAGGACGAAGTCCTAATAGAGTGCTTTGAGGCTGGCTGTCTTTGCAACAGGGGGGTGTACTGTGGCTGCAGGTAGACCAGATTGTGGTCAGACTTTACCAGTGGAGGAATGGGGTGGCCCTGTAGGCGCCCCTTACATTTGCATACGGTAAGTCCAATCTCCTGTTTTTGCTTGTTGGACAGTCCACAAACTGGTGGAATGCAGCTAGAGTGGAGTCCACAATATCCAGGGGCTTTTATTGCAAATTTGGGTGATTTCAACCATATCACCCAAATTTGCAATAAAAGCCCCTGGATATTGTGTCTGCAGCCTTGCTGTGGTTGAGTGTATTTTCTCACAGGCAGTGGATGCATCTGCTTTTGGCAGAACGTAGACACAGATGGCAATCACTTGACTGAACTCCCTCGGTAGATAGTATGGCCAAAGGCTAACAGCTAGCAGCTCTAAGTCCTAGCAACATAAGACCACCTTCACTGAAACATGTCCAGGGGTACACCATCGGTTGTTGATGTAGATGATCAGTCCCCTACCTTTGCTCTTCCGGCAAGCTTTAGTGTCCCTGTCGGCTCTCACAGAGGTGAATCCCGGCAGGTCCATGTTAGCATCCGGTGTGCAACGCTTCTCCATGAAGATAAACAAGCTGCTCTCTTGGTAGACATGCTGGTTAGTGAGTGCAGACAACTCGTCCATCTTGTATGTCAGTGCGTTAAAATTCCTCATCGTTATGGAGGGAATCGATGGTTAAAAATGCCTTCACTTGTCTGCTAGCTTAGCCTTAACCTTAGCACCAGCCTTGCACTCTTGGTATTTCCTCCTTAGCTCAGCCGGTATGCTGTGCCCCATTCCGGCTCTCACCATCTCCTTCAGAGTCAGGAGTTCCTCCCTCGAGTAAAGTCTGGTCTGTTCCGTTGAAAAAAGTTGCATATCCATAGGATATAGGAATGAAACTATGTTGCTCTAGCGAGCAAGAATGGTGCAGAAAAATAGTGTAAAAAGTAGAGAAAGTAAGAAAAAACAAATAGACACAAAAACACGGTGCAGTTAAGCTACTACTGGAAGGCTGCCGTATGACACAGCACCCGGAAGTTGTTTGGAGGTAGCTTTGAATATGTAAATAAAAACTAACAAAGTATTTGTTAATATTAATAATAATGTAATTAATGTTATTCTTTCGGTTATAATTGAAGAAAATGTATACTTCATATTTTATTAAAGACTAGAAATCAAACCGGATAAAATGAAATCTTCAAAGATGCTCTGGTCAAGCCTATACTGAATCAAATCTATCAGATTAACCTGATCTTTCTTTTACACATTGTAACTTAAGATCAAGGTATGGCAGCATGTTGAGTCACAATGTTTAAAACCCCATGCATATATGCTGATACAAATATTTTTAAAATTCTTTTCCACTACAAATGAAGAACACAGGCAAAATTGATGTTTTGTTAATCATCATTATTTCAGTGAGCTTCAAACAGCACAGCTTTTTCTTCATAATGCTTAAGCCTGTAATCATATGTATATTCTGGGAAAGCTACACATTATAGAAATGCATTCTTGTAGTTTGGTACATGTTTAGATCCATTCATTATATATCTAGTGCAGATATAACAATGAACCACAAACATTGTCAAGCCATGAAAAGAATAAACTAGCATTTAATAAACCACTACTACCACAAAATCAGACACAATGAAGATGAAGCTAAAACCCAAAACAGATGTACATGTAAGAGAAAGAGGTGTAGAGAGAGAGAGAGAGAGTCTAATTGAAGGCATGCAAACAGCCTTTTTAAAAGATCCTGTCACTTTAATTGACACATCCGCTACCATGTTACAAAACTTTGACATGACATTTCAGCCTGACAAAAACTTTAATTTTAGAGAGAACACAGAGTGTGGTGAAGGCTGACAGGGGAAAACGAGGGTACCTGTCGGGGTAGGGGAGTGTGGTGAGGGGTCTTAAGTTTACCTCAGGGGACAGCGGTGATGCCATTCCAGAACTGGCAGGCATCCAATAATGACAGCACAGGCTCTCTGAATGGACCATTGTATGGGGCTTCACCACCCGTTATCCACTCACTCACCCTCCGCACTTGCAGCAGTCCAAATCGCCTCCTAATTAGCTGCCCCTCTGGCAGGGTGCAAACATTTATACAAAAGCATATTAGAATGGTAGGCTGCCCATCTTGCCTTCTCCCTCGAGTGATTAGAGTCCCATGAGGTGACATCCAAGCACTCTAATCACCCAACCACACCACTTCCAGCTTTGCAAGGCAAAACACTCTGACATTTACAAGAAAGAGGGGTTAAAAAAATTCTCACAGCATATATCTGCAGACAGTTTTCACTGATTCAACCACTAACACAACATTCTGTAATATGGAGAAAATTTGATTTGTGAGAACAGGAATCAGGTGGTGGAAATCTGTGATGTGGAACACATAAACAAGGATTAAAGGCTTTGTGATATGATAGAATTCAAAATGTGACAAAATGACTTTTCCCGAACTGCAAGCAAGTGCTCGCACAGGAGTTTCATTTGAATATGCAAGACACTCTGCTGTTGTTTCCAAGGAAACCGATCTTGCTGTTAATTGTAGAAATGGAAGTAACAGTGCTGGAAGTCGACAGAGCGGGAAAGAGAGAGAAGAAATGTACAGTGAAGAACTGTCCTTCCAAGTACAGTAAGTGAGTCTTTTGTCCATCAGCAAGACATCATAGGCTGCTGGAGGACACTGTGAATGAATGCAATTTCAATCACAGATGCTTTTTTCCCCACAGTATGGAGGGTGATGGGTAACTCTGCGGTAGCAATGGATGACAACAGAACACAGCCTTGCTAACTAGCGGGCAACAAATTTAAACAAACCCAGTTGTATCAAAAATCACAAAAAACCCATCAATAAATGAACTTGTGATTCCAAATGTTTCAAGATAGAAGTACTATATTATTTCTAATTCTTCCCGGCTATTAGCTATTATGTGACTCTTTGGCCTGTCACAATCATGAAATTTTAGCTGATTTTAGTTTTTGAGATCCAGGGCTATCTTTATTTGTAATTCCATTTTTTGTCATTTGAAATTTCTTTTGTAAAAACACAAGAAGAAACAAAGCAAAATTTTGTTCTCACATTAACTATGTGTCTGTTCCAGACTGTGAAAACCACAAACCTTTTGCTATAATTGGTACATAGGCAGAAATGTTTCATTCTTGTTTTTATAATGTTTCCTCTCATTTTTATAGCATCAAAATAACATCTATATTTTTCATAGTATTGCATTTATCACCATATTTTATAGGCAGGAAGGCCAATGTATGTATTGTCGCCATGATAATTATTACTACAATACTTCATGTCGCAATATTTTTTTTTTTAACATACCATAGATCACTACTGACAATTGCATGTTCCATTATAAGTGAAATATTTTGTGTGAAATATTTAATAATTTAAATATTATTAAAATAGCACCACCTCAGTCCTACCCATAAATCAGCATATTCACCTGTCTATGGTTTTCTCCTTTGTCAGCTTTACCTGTATCTTATTTTCCCCACAATGTTTAAAAGCCAGCCCTACCTGGAAGTGTCCGTTCACTGTCATTCCAACCTGCCACTTCTGCCAGTGTTCATCTCTGTCTTCCAGCTCAGCTCCCCCATTGGATTTTAACCTGCTCTGCTATGGACTGTCCGTTGAGCTTATTCCAATGACTTAGACTTTGTAAAAAGCTATCTCTGAATTTGTTCAGAATTGTGTGCCTTCCGTGCCGCTTTGTGCTGGTGTTCACCAACTGATCAGAATAAAATAGCATTTATTTAAATCCTCCGACGAGTATGTCCCTTTGACATGAAAATTATTTATAACACAGAGCTTGGTTTGGCTTTATATCTGCATAACAAAACCTTAATATGCAAGTTCCGGACGGCAAAAACTATAAACAAACTGTCTCCATTAGCTGGAGGAAGAAGCTTCTGCAGTCCCTGTGTGGCTGTAGTGCAAGAAGAAAAAATCCCACAATGCTTTGTGTGCATGTGCGGTTATGCAGGTTGTATTGGCCATCCTTCCCTTTCTCTAGCCTACCTCCCCCTCCCCCTTCATTCTCCCCCTTCTTCCCATTGAATTCAGCTCAATTCAATTACTCAGTTGTAGCATCTGTCAGAAAAAGCAGGGAGAGTGAGAAAGTGAGTGAGTGAAAGAGAGTGACTATGAACCCAAAGGAATATGCTGTATAGTTTCACACAGCCTTTCATCTCCTCTTTTTCCCCCACACCTGCCTGCTTCACCTCCTCCCTCTTTCCCTCTGCTCCCATGCCTCCTGCCCCTCTCTTCAGAGCATGGTGATAAATTAATGTTCCCACTGCCTTTGCAATTTATTAACATTTCTATTTGTGAGAAACTGTGGTGAAGGCTCGCTCTTCGCACTTCAAGAACACACATACACCCACACAGAAGTGCAAACTCCAGCCCTGATATGCTGATGCCACGTGCGCATAGCACAACCAGCCCCTGCTTGCTGAATTATTCTATTTAAGATTATCAGTAGCTCCATCTCTGGAATAAAGAGGTGCTCCAGAGAGGGAGAGATACAGAGAAGGAAAAGGAATGCAAACATATGCCTGGCTTACTGTTAAACAATTTATATTTAGTTCCAAGCTTTTTCACCTATAACTCTACATAAATGTAGATAGGTAGATGGTTTAGTACCCTGTTCTTTTTAACTCACCCTGAAACATGCAATACAGCCTTCTTCACATTCCTACACACAGGGGCGGACTGGTAATATGTGTGTTCTGGAAAAGTCCAGAATGGCCATCGGCCTGAGATGGCAATATGTGTGTTCTGGAAAAGTCCAGAATGGCCATCGGCCCGAGATGTTCTCCCCCACCCAAAGGTCATCAAACCAAGATGCGTTTACAACGCCCCACTATCAGCCTCAGATGCACTTACAACCTCCCACGCCCACCCACCCAAGTCAGCGCAAGAAGCGCTTACCCCGCCCCCCGTCAGCCCGAGATGTGCTTATTTCTCGGACGACATGTAACACCCCCACCCCGGAACCACAGCCGAGCTGGTAAAGACAGTCCAGGGCCGTTTTTTGTCCCAGTCCGCCCCTGCACACAGGAGTGTGGACTTCATAGTGCTAGAAGATTGCTTGTACAGTCTACTTATTTTGAAAACACAAGTTAAAATGCTACACTGGTATCTCTGCTTATACTCATGCCAACATCTGGCTTGCAAAGAACGAACAAATTACTGTCTGTTTTACATGTACTTGAATTTTTTTAATTAATATTAAAACTCATCACTTATTTATTCTGTTTGAAGCAATTTTGTACGCTTTGTAGTGGAGTTAGCATCATCTGACCTACAGTTTAATGTATGTATGTGTGTGTGTCTTCACTCACACTGCTATTCTGAAACTTGGTTATTACGCTTAAAATAACAACATTGGTATGAGAGATTTGATCAAAAATACTGTAGGCTTTTTTTTTTAGACAACCATCCAAAGACCCCCATCCTGAGTTGAGGCATAGTTACATGACTAGTTGACTAGCATTGGCTAAGTGAGCCAATACTAAGGTTTGCTGGGTCTGAATGTGCTGTGCTGTGCTATGAGGAGCATACTTTACTCTAGCAAGTTTGGTCTCCAGCGCTGGCCTCTACTTAAAATCATCATAAAAATTGTTATTTTTTTATATTTTCCCCACTATTGCCAAACTACCATGTTCACGCAAACGCAACATACAGACTAGTCCATTAACAGCCTCGTCCTAGAGATTGGTGACAAAAAAAAAAAACTGATTCAGTTAAGCTTGCTTACCATATGAAGTGGCACAGGTGTGAAATGTGTAGTGGCCAATAAGCTAATAGCAGTTATATCCATTGATGGCTATAAATGAAAATAGCTCAAACAGCAGAACTGTAAATTAAAAAAGGCTGTGTTTACATACTGCTAAAAAGATAAAATTCTGTGCTGCTGTTATAAATGGCAACCTGTTATGCTATGTCGCTCTGGTCGTGGTCGAAAATGTGAATTTGCCAGAATTTAACTTTAAGTGGCAAAATGTTGCTGTCAAAATCAAATGTTTTTAGTCTGCCTCCGAATTGAACAAGACCAATGCTAAATTGATTTTTCAGCAGTATTGTGTAGGGCTCAGTAGACATGCACAAGCACGTAGACATTCATACTTGCCGGTTGTCTGACTCTTCTGATTTTTTATAGAGGGTAATTCAAACACCCTTGGAGATGCACCAGCTCAGCTAGCCTATCTCCAAAACCCATCATTCCAATTAGAAACACAACGATTGCATCAGTGAGACAGCATCAAGTATCAACCTGGCAGATAGGCAGCATGTCCTTGACTAAACGTATCATAACTTGTTACTTCTTAGTCAGCCATAGAGAGCATCCTGACTTTCAACATCACAACATGGCATGCAGGCTGCTGAGCAGCCAACCGGAAAGCCCTACAGAGGGTCATAAGGTCAGCACAAAAGATCATCGGCTGTCCCCTCCCTTCACAGGATGACATTGCTGACTCCCGCTACCTCTCCAGAGCCAAGAACATTTCTAAGGACAGTTCCCACCCTGGCCACTCCTTTGACTTTATGCCCTCAGAGAGGCGCTACAGGTCATTTAAAACAAAAACAAAAACAGAGCTTCTACCCCCATGCCATACCGAACCTAAACAAACACCACAAATGTCTGTAGCACACTACCTGCCATGACACTTTTTTAAGAATTCTTATTTTTCTAGTTATTTACATGTGCACATGTATATACTTAATCTGTCTGATTACTATGAAGGGCACCTGCAATCTCACTTTATCTTGTGTACAGTAACAATAAAGGCATCTTAATCTTAATCTTAATAGTATGTGGTTATGGAGATGTGGCTGCTCACAGGAAAGAAGGAAACAGCATGAACAACACCTGAATACCTGAATAACACATAAGTTGTTTTTTAAAATGATTCATAATTCACAGAACAAAACATAAATATGTGGTAGGCACAAACCAAGTGAATTGAATTCAGATCTTGTATGTAGAGATTTGTGCACTTAAAGTACACAGGAAAAGAAGTACTGCAAGGAATTAATCATGCCACGATGGAGTTATTTATGTAAATTAGCTATTTTCTGATTTGCTGTCCTGTATTGTGAATCATTTAAAAGGCAGCACGGGGCTGAAACACTCATTAGAACTTCAGCACGAATGGATGGGGCTAAGCTGCTGTAGACTGAATAAGGAGATATATGTGGATGTTTTATAGTTGGTAGTGGGTGGTAGTAGCCTAGTGGGTAAAACCTAGTGCCTGTGAACCTGATGACCACAAAGTTGCAGGTTTAAACCCCACTTTCTACTATTGTGTCCTCAAGCAAGACACTTAACCCTCAGTTGCTCCAGGGGGGCTGTCCCTGTAACGCATCTGCCAAAAAATAAGAGCATCTGCCAAATGCCACGTTGCTTTACTTTTGTGACATCACAAAAACTGTGATTTGAAAACAGGCAGTTTTTGCGGCTTACATTACAAAATTTGCTTAAAGCTTTTAATTCCAGAAAATTGATTATACAGGCCCTTTAATACTCTATATGGACAAAAGTATTGGGATGCTTGACCATTACACCAGGGACATTAATGACATTGCTTTTAAACTCATAGACTTTAAAAATATATAACAACTTACACTTTTACACTCTTGGAATGCTTTCCACAAGATACTGGAGTGATTCTGGGGTAAGTTATGCTCATTCTGTAGAGCAAGGGTGTCGAACTCTAGTCCTGGAGGGCTGTGGTCTAGCATGTTTTGGTGATTTGTCAGGTTTAGTGAAAGTGTTTGAGGAGGAGAACCATCAAACTGTGCCCTCCAAGACCGGAGCTTGACACGCCTGCTGCAGAGCATTTATGAGCTCAGGCATTGATGTTGGATGAGAAGGCCTGGCTCGCAATCTCTGTTCCAAAGGGGTTTGATGGGGTTGAGGTCAGGACTCTGTGTTGACCAGTCAAGTTCTTCCACACCAAATTCATCCAATTATGTCTTTATTGATCTTGCTTTGTGCACAGATCTTGCTGGAATAGCCTTGTTCAAAATGTCTTTGTATGCTGAAGCATTAAGATACCCTTCACTGGAGATAAGGGGCCAAGCCCAAACCCTAAAAACCAGTCCTACACCATTATCCCTCCTCTACCAAACTTCACAGTTCGCAAAATGCAGTCAGACAGGTAACATTATCCCAACATCTACCTAAACCCAGGCTCGCCCATCTGACTGCCATACAGAGAAACGAGATTTGTTACTCATGTATCATCTGCTCCACAGTCCAGTGATGGTGTGCTTTACCCCACTCCATCCAACTCTTGGCACTAGACTTGGTGATGTGGTGCTCAAGTGCAGGTGCTCAGTCGTGGAGACCCATTCCATGAAGCTCCTGTCTTCAGCTTCATGGTGGAGTTGCTGTTGTTCCTAAACACTTACACTTGCCAATAATACTACTAGCAGTTGACCATGGAATATCCAGTGGGGGTTAAATCCCATGAACCGTCTTATTGTAAAGTTGGCATCCCACAGTACCATGCTCACTGAGCCACTGAGTTCTTCAGAACGACCCATTTTGTTTCACAAATGTTTGTAAAACGCAGACTATTGTGTTGTGAAGTCCTAATATGACCAATAACAAATCTGCAAGCCACTCAGCGAAAACTATTAGGTTATAGAGACTGACCCATGGGACAAACGTATGCCACACAAGCATCATCTGCTTAAAATTCAATGGAATTTGTAAAGAATTCAAAAGCAAAACTGGACACATCTCCATGAGATAAGTGTGATTGCATGGTTGCAATCAAGATTATTGGTTCAAATCCACAGTGAGGTTTTTTTAGCTTTGAGTTTTTCCAAACACTTCTTCAATAGGCAAAAAAGTTTGATTAAAAAAAAACTCATGGTGGATTTGTACTAACAATCTTCTGATTGACTTCCCAGTGTCCCATACCAAGCCATTCATGGTTAATGACAGCTGAACACAGCTGCATATTTGTATTAAAACACGACAGACATCTTTTTTCTGAAATAAGCTTTAGTCTGCAGAAGTCTGTTTTATGAGCATGCTGTGTGTTTTGCTCCATGTTTGTTTCTCTGTTTCTGCTTTATTTGCCTTTTCCTCCTTCCTCGGCATCCATATGTGTGATGTCACCCGCTATCTCTCTGCAAGACATTTTAAAGGTCTCTCGACCATTCTCTCTCTTCCAATATCTCTCGACCATTTTTAAAATGATCTATACTTGGCCCATGATCAACCAATCAGAAAGTTTTATACAAGTGTAAAGTGACCATTTGTCATATGTGAACACCACAGCACACAGTACGAACAAGTGCACTGAACTGGATGTTTTGACATTGGAGTAGTTCCGAAATTAAGCACAAGCTCTGACAAGAAGCGCTGCCCGTTTTGGCTATGGAAATAAAAATAAGTAGAAAATGCATTTCTGGGAGAAAACGCGAAGTGTGATTGTGTGGTTGCTATTAAGCCAGTGTATGGAGACACTCGAACATTGGTTTCATGGGCAAAACATTTTTTTTTTTTTTAAATTGCTCTTCGGGAAGTGTCAAACTTGTGACGTTTTGTTTCATAACAGACACCCTACTATTGGGGTGGGGGAGGGCACACTGGCTCTGACTAAGCCATTTATGGGTATGGCTGAAAAAACATCAGCATTCACAGGCTGATTATATTTAATTAGGCCACAACAAAAACTATTAGGTTATAGAGACATATTAACGGTTAAGCTCCAACGAGAAGCACAGCCTATTTTGGCTGCAAAAAGAATAATAATAAAAATAAAATTTAAGGAGAACAGGAGAGCACTAATGAATAATCATTATCCCAATTTTAGCAGTGGCAGTACAATATTGCCTTGCTTGTCAGCATATGTCAATATGCCCTTGCTTGTCATTTTGCTATTATCATAACAAAATATTTTTTGTACGGTACAGTATTCATCTTTAATGTATCATCTGAAATGTACCTCATCACGGATCACCTACATGGATTCTATTTCTGCTTTGAATGTAAGGTCTCATACCTCTTGGATATTCTGCTGAACACTGAACCTTTCAGGCTAAGCATATACACTAATTGACCATAATATTAAAACCAACTGCCTAATCTTGTGTAGGTCCCCATTGTGCTGCCAAAACAGCTCTGACCCATTGAAGCATGGACTTCTCAAGACCTCCTAAGGTGTGCTGTGTTCCCTGTTTACTGACCAGTTGAAAAAAGAAAAATGAGACCATGGTTAAAAATAGTTTTCTCAGCCTACATTTGTATACCTCATAGTATATCAATAATCTGTCTGTAAAAAATACAAATGAAAGCAAACAAATAAATAAAACTTATGCAAAAATACAGAAAATGATATTTGATGTACAGTTAAAATATGCAGCTATGGTGCATTTGGTATAATATACTCTTTCTATAGAAAAATTCAAATGCCAAATATAATGAAAAACACACTTGTTGTTGGTTCACACTTGCCTCACAGCAGACTGCGTACGCACCTTCTGTTTTTCAAATCTGAATAACACAAAGCTGTACACCTAAAACGAATAGTGTTCTCTCAGGTTTTACCCTGTCGCAAAAGGGGCCAAGAGATGTATGAGAGATTTCCAACACAAGGCTTTAACTATTCTCAAATGAATTAATGAATGAATAATTAATTGGATAAAATTTAGTTTACATAAACCTTTTACAAAAGGAATCCGTAAAAAAAACAGTCAAACAGTAGAATGGTTAAACAGAATGCCTTACAAATCTCCCTTTCTCTCTCTCTTTCCCTCTTTTTCTTTCTACAAAGGGCAGTTGTAGTGTGAACTCAGGCTGGAGACACAGAGGGATATGTTTTTATTGAGGGTGGTGATGTACGCCACTGGGCATTCTAGTTTACAAGCCCTGTTGCTCCAGAGCCAGTCTCCATATCACTTGAGGTCAGCTCTAATGAGAGAGGAGTCACTCAGCATGGCAACAATCCACCTGTCAGTACCTCAGCAAATGTACCCAACTTCATTTTGATAAATTACCTGGAGACTGGCAACCCCATTTCACTCGCACACTTATGGGGCCGCCAGGTTCCTTTTCAAGGATCAAAGAGCATAATCCATTATACAAGAGAACCCCAGGAAAATATGTCCACTCAGCGGTGCAAAGAAAGGGTTGTTAGAGCTATCTGAGTTTGGCTAGGGCTAGCGTTTACTCAGATGGTGTGTTAGAAAGCCCTCACTGGAGAAGAAAAAATATGGTCATTATCAAAAAATGTGATTGGGGTTTAGCCAGTCGGCTGGCATTTTTTTTACAAAAGCATTCAAACTGTAGTGTTGTTGTAGCATAATTGATTTTAAATTGCATCACACCTAGAAAATCTCCCAGAACAATATGTGCCAGGATGAGCCTGGATGGCAGGCAGCTATGTAATTATAGTTTGAACATGGCCTCACTTATTTCCTTAATTTCCCAAAGCATTTGTTAAAATCTTGTCTGTGTGACTGGATAATATTTGGGTGCCATCATATCAACCACTCTGAGCCTGTCATTTTCCTTTACAATGTGATGACAGCTCATGGCTATTAGATGAGACCATGATAAATCAAAGCATTACAATCACTAATCCAGCCACATCAAAAAAGGCTAACTGCTAACTGTTCCACTTGGTTGTCAGTAGACCTATCAGGTGAAATACAGCGGTGTTAAAAAGACAGAATACACTTAGCCAAATCACACGCTGCACATTTTAATACTTTTTACTAAAGTGTGCTTTTAAATTGGCCACATCATACACACACACACACACACACACACACACACACACACACACACATATATATATATATATATATATATATTCAGTAATGTTTTTAGAATTTTTAATGCTCATTTAAAGGTTGCTCAACATGTCTAAAGTTAACAGATTTATCGGAATATGGATAGATTATTTAATTTTGTCATCAGTTTAACTACTTTCAGTTAAGTATAATTACTATAGATAAATCTTAATAACAAACTGAAGCAACAATACTTTGAACAAGTTTGATAGCAAGATTGTCTTAATGAAATCTATGGACACTCAATTCCAAACTATAATGCATCATCTCCAGCACCAACTTCCTGGCTTTTGGATATTTGGTCCTGTGGCTCAAGAGAACCTGCAGCAGATACTGTTTCTGCTCTTCGTTTGTTGTAATGGAACAGTTGAAATCCTGCATCAGTTTCACTGCTCACTCCGCTCTGTCATTTACCACTGCTAGACTGCTGACGTATGCCTTAGTTTGTTGAAAGTCGTTGCGGTCCTGCCAAGTATCAGGATCTGTCTCTGTAAGGAAGTCGGCATTCAACCCAAGTGTGTGAAAGATGACACTGTCCTGCTTTTGACGAAGCCATAGAGTTCCTTGTCAGGAATGGCACCAGGTTCAATATGGATTCACTTGGATGTTTCTGATTCACCAGAGCCTTCTTTTTTTAAGGTCATCCTTCATTTGGTGGTGTTGTTTACAGCATCGTCAAAAAATACCAGGGCAATTAGCTCCTCGTTCAGGTACCATAGATGTCTCAGGAATGCCTTAACTGCAGCAGTAGAAATGCCCTTGTTAACTGTCTCATAATGTTGCACTAACTTCAGACAACCAAGATCGTTGGCAGGAGCAGATGCTGATCTTGGACATAAAGTCGAAGCGTTCATGTGCAACAGGCAGACGAACAGGCTCATGTCTCTCAATGATGTTGCTTCATGAGCTGTTAGTTTAAACTGCTGTCCGAACATTCAGATTTTCACACAATACAACGACTTGGCCATCCACCGGGCTCTGTGCATTGCCCCAGGTGCCATAAATCTCACACCATCACCCAGAAAGATTAATGCCAATTCTAGTAGTTCACAATAATCATCACGTGTCTGCTGACTGGACTGAAGAATTTGATTTGTGAAAGTGATGACATTATCTTTCAAGTCGACAAGTTTGGCAAGGACTTCAACACAGAATGGTTCATCCATTGCTGTCTAAAACCGTCTTCTATCAATTTGCGGCCAGTATTCTCAAAAATGCTTGAATAAGCCGATTTCAGGTCCAGGTGATGAACCAAAATGGTATTTCAACACAGGGGACAGTTTCCCTGGAGCAACTGGGGGTTAAGGGACTTGCTCAGGAACCAAGTGGGGGTACTGAAGGTAGGATTCAAACCCATGACCTCTTGATCCAGAGGCAAGTATCCTACCCACTAGGCCACCACTGCCAGTATTTGAAGCTGTAGTGTCAAAGCACATGGCCTTCACCTGGTGTTCTATCCCCCACTCTTAAACCACTGAAATGACAGCATTGCTGATTGTTTCACCTGTACCATTAGGAAGCTTCAGAAGTTGCTCCACTTGAAAACCAGATACCAAGACTGCTAACCTGTCAACTTGATCCTGACCTGTGATATCAGGCAACATCTTGCCATCCCAGTGTACTACAAGAGGAACCGATGGATCAAATGTGGTCTTCTGGCATTGAGCTGTCTCTTTACGAAACTTCATTCTCGCAGTTCTGATTGACTCAGGGTTTACAGCTATGTTGGATATGTCATGCTGAAGGCTTCTTGCAGTCTCAGCTAGTAGAAAAGCTGCATTTCAGTTGCTGATATTGGCTCGATCAAGTGCAGCTCTGGTGTAACAGGAACAGGCCGTCGCTTGGTTTGTTTTGATGAGCTTCCCAGTGCAAGTTCTAGGTACTGAACTTCATCATCTGTTGCCATCATCATGGTTAATTCTTCATCTGATATCGGTTCATCTGCCACACGTTCAGACTCATCAGCTGTAATATTTTCTTTCTTTCATCTTCTTTATATCTTAAATATTCCTGGCGCTTCAGTCTCTTTGCTTTTCTGTCCTCCTTTGCGGCTAATGCTGCATCAATACTACCTATATAACCTATGCGTGGCCCACGTTGGTCTTCCAAAAAATCATTGTCTTCAATGTTGATCATTGTTACATTGGCATGTGCTACATCAAACAGTTTGTCTAAATTTTTGCTTAAAGTATGTTCATGAGCTCTCTGGGTATCTGTTGTATAATTTACATTCTTTTTCAGCTTCTGCCATTGACAGAACATGTTTTCCAGTTTGTCAATGGCATTTCTTTCAATTGGAGTTGGAATGCGAGCCATTGACCACATTTTAAAAACTTCACGTACTGCATACCTAGAGCTGTCTCTTACTGTCTTGCCAGTGATTTTATGGTGCTGAAAAAATATTGCAAGCATCTGATGGTAAGTTGGAAGTTTTCTTCTCTACTACTGAACCAATCAGCCAAATGTTGGTGGCACTTCGTGTTACAGTGCTTGAATCAGCCGCACGTGCCATAAAGGCTTTAGACTTGATAAGTACACTGAAAAGTGGATAGTGGACGGCAGACGCTGCAGTTAACTAAATGCTGAAATGTAAACACAACAGCACAGTTATTGAGCAATAATCATGACACACCAGTTAAATGCAATGTAAGGAATAGCTAAATTAAGGAATGGATGTCTGCTGTAGTGTTGCACTGTACCATGTGCCAGCCAGCATGACCTAAATCAAGGTTAAAATTGCAATGTCTTTTGTAGGTATGGAACAAACCTTGCCTTAAACCTCTCATTTAAACTATATAAATGCATTGCAACAGCTGCTGCATTGCTGCATGCAAGATTACAAATAAAATACAGTTCAGAATGCTTAATTTTTGGCCGCACATTACAATCGATAGTTACATACCACAATATACACTGCTTGTAGCCAAATTTATTAAAATAAAAGATTGAACTCACGTTTTTGCATTTGTTTTCTTTAAAAACAACATGGCATCCAAAGAATACTTATACAGATCTTGTAATTTATTAAATAAGTAACAGAATTGCTTACCATAGTAAAGGAAAAACAAAGAATCGCAATAAAGTAGAAACTTTCTTGTGTTGAGCAATCAGTAAATGTTGACCTAAAATTCTGAAACTTTGCAGTTTTTACTTACAGAACAAGGTTAACAACTTGAGGGGGTACCACATTAAAAAATTTTTTAGTAGATTGCCGGTCAGTTTAATATATATTAGGGCGGTCAGTAGATTAAAATATTTAATCGCTATTAATCTCATGTTTCCCGTAGTTATCTTACGATTTTTTTTGCTTTTTTCGTGGCATTGTTTTTTTTACACATTTTAGTTCTAAATTATTAAAACTATATAATTTACTAAACATAAATAGTAATCCAAATATAAATACTGCTCTCCTGTTCTCAAGTTTTCGTTTCATTCTTCTAAAAGCCCTATGCCGCCCAAACAGCCTGCCCTTCTGGCAATGCAGCTCAGCATCTCGACGGCATTTTGGGCGAGAATTACCGGCAATCTGTGCATTCTGGAAAAGTTCAGAACGGCCGTCTCAGGCCCGATGGTTCTATTCATTCCCAGAGAGAGAGGGAGAGAGAGAGAAAGAGAGAGAGAGAGACAGACAGAGAGAGACAGACAGAGAGAGAGCTAAAGCTACGTATCACTCCGCTCACCGCTCGTGACGTCATGGGTTCTCGCAGCTAGACCAGCAAAGTTGAGGGGCCGATTCGGTGCTTGTTTTAAGGCACCGGCACCAATTTTTTTTCTGTGGAAAAGCGCGACACTGGTTCCAAAATTGGGAACCAGCACGGAATCCCTCGCTGTACTCAGAGCCCGGAGGTTTGAAAGTAGCCAATCCCAGAACGCTATTTATTTCTCCTCGCTGCTGATTGGCTGCTGCCCTTTGACGCAGAGACATTCCAGAATTTGCCCCATGGAGCCTCTCGAGTGTTCTGGTGTTTTTCGTTTCGTTCTTCCTAATGCCCTATATTTTTATTACTGTATTCACCTGCTTATACCAAAAAAATTGACAGCACATACCAAAGAAAATGCCTGTGCATGAATTACAGTTCCAGGGTAATGTATTAAGCGGAGTTTAAAATGAAATGAAAGTGTTTTGGGAGCATATTTGGGGTTTACACCATAAAACTAGGCATTTTAAGGCATTTTATTTACCACATCACAATATCTCGTTTTTTCACTATAGGCGGGTGCTCCTGAAAAGTAACCCCACGAATAGCAGGTGGTTACTGTATGTTTATATGCACGCACACACACACACACACACACACACACACACACACACTAAACCCACACTTATACGCGGATCAGCAGACGCGATTTCAGTCTCACGCGGATTTTTTCTGAAAACCAAACTAAAATATTTTCGCCGAACATGCATGGAAAAGGCAGATATCCTTCACATTTTTTTGCTTTTGTGACATCTGGGCCTCGTCCGCCATGCCCCCTCGTCCTAGTGCTGGCTTGCTAGGCACCACGCCCTAACATAAACCCTGCACGACAACGATAGGATGTTGCGGAAGAGGCCCAGACTTTTTCGTATCAATATATGAATGTTCCTATATTTGTGCTAAATTAGACAAAAATATAATTTAATAATTTTGTAACATAAATATTAACGTCAATTCAGCTACATTTCCATGTAAAATATCTATAAATGTTTTGGTACTGTGGATAGAAACACAAAGGAAATGCGCCTTAGGATGGTGAAATACGGTTGTACTCAAAGGCCGGAGGTGTGAACATAGCCAGATCACTATTTATTTCTGCTTGCTGCGGATTGGCTGCTGCCCTGTGACACATCCCATGCTGTACTCAGAGGCGGGAGGTTTCAAAGTAGCCAATACCAGCAGATCATTTATTTTTCCTTTGTGCTGATTGGCTGCTGCCGAGAAGCGGCCGCTTCTTCTTAAAGCCCTGTATTTTTATAACTGTAAATTAAACAAATTTATTACTGTATGTAACTGCATATGCCAATGAAAACAACAGCGCATACCAAAGAAAACCCACGTGCATGAATTACAGTATAGTCTATACAATATCGGTATTTACATTCTAGCACTACAGGAGTTCAGTGTAAACTGTACAGGTATACGGGTTTTGGGAGCATATTTGTGTTTTGGGAGCATATTTGGGAGCATATTTAGGGTTTACACTATAAAAATAGGCATTTTTACGTAACCCATATATATATATATATTTA
>JBBJLS010000041.1:531212-548351 GCA_037577275.1 Bryconaethiops microstoma
TATATAAATATAAAAAATTACACTATGAAAGAATAAATAGATGCACATATCATAGACAGTGTTGAGATTATTGCACATTGCCCTGAGATTTGTGGAAAACTACAGCAGTTATTGCACATTGTCTGTGAATGGTAATGGTATGAGTTTGTGTCTATTTAGTGTAGTGATGGCTTGTGGGAAAAAACTGTCTCTGAGCCTGTTGGTCCTAGTTCTGATGGACCTGTAGTGCCTGCCAGAGGGCAAAAGGTTGAACAGGCCATGAGCAGGATGGGTACTGTCTCTGATAATTCCCTCAGCAGGATGTGTAAATGTCTTTCAGTGCAGGGAGGGGGCAGCCGATGATTTTCTGTGCAGTCTTGACTACCCTCTGCAGTCTCTTCTGGTCTGACACTGTGCAGTGGGAGGACCATACTGGGATGCAGTAAGTCAGTATGCTCTCAATGGTGGAGTGGTAGAAGGTCACCATCAGCTTCTCGCTGATGTTGTTCTTTCTGAGAACTCTCAGGAAGTGCAGATGCTGCTGTGCCTTTTTGATGACCACCGTGGTGTTAGCAGTCCAGGAGAGATTTGCATAGATTGTGGTGCCCAGGAAGGTGAGGGTGTGCACCCTCTCCACACAGTCACCCTTGATGTAGAGGGGGGGGTGGATCTGTCCAGTGCATTCTGAAGTTTTAGTGTTCAGAGCCAGGTTGTTTGCCAAGCACCACTCAGACAGCCTCAGGACCTCGTCCCTAGGTGGGGTCCCAGTCTTACTGTCTGGGGCTGGTTTGTGAGAAAGTTTTTTTTGTTTTTTGTTTTTTTTTTACTAAATTGTGATGTAAAACACTTTGGTTAACGCTGTTGTTTTAAAGGTGCTCTATAAACAAATTTGATTTGATTTGATTTGATTTGAAGTATTTGATCCAAGAGCAGGTGAGTTGTGGGATTCCCAGATCAGACAGTTTGCTGACCAAGATGTCGGGGATGATGGTGTTAAAGGCTGAGTTAAAATCGTTGTAGCTTTCCCAACGCTCCAGGTGGCTCAGCGCGTGTGAAAGATGGTGGCTATGGCATCATCGGTTGACCTGTTTGCTCTGTATGCAAACTGGTGGGGGTCAAAGGAGGCGGGGAGGCAAGCTTTAATGTGGTTTAGGACTCAAGCACTTAGTGATGATGGGTGTGAGTGCAACTAGGCTCATTTAGGCTATTTGTGGCTGACTTTTTGAGTATTGGGATGATGGCGGCAGACTTCAGACAGGCTGGGATGGTGGCCTGTGTCAGGGAGAGATTGAAAATTGTGGTGAAGACCTGTGAGAGCTGGTCTGCACAGGTTCTGAGTACCTTCCCCGGGACTCCATCTGGTCCGTCCGCTTTCCTGGGGTTCATCCTGCTGAGCATCTGTTTAATGCCCTGTACCTGTACTGTCAGTGAAAGGGAGCTGAAAACTGGTTGATGCTGGGATGGAGTCGCTGCTAGCTGTGTTCAGCTCTTCTGCTAGCGCAATGCTCGAGTCCCCAGCTGCGTCGGTCTGCCCCTGAAGTTGGTGATCTGCTGAATATCCTACCACACCTGCCGAGTGTTGTTGTCCAGGAAGGGATTTTCTAAGTTCCTTCTATAGTCAGATTTGGCTTTCTTGATTGTCCTTTTCAGATCTGCTCTGGCAACACTGTACAGTTCTGTTTCCTGACCTGAAGGCTGAGTTCCGAATCTTGAGTTGTTTGCGGGCCTGGCTGGTCATCCAGGGATTCTGGTTGGGAAACACTCAGATGCGTTTGTTTACTGTAACATTTCCCACACAGAAAGTGATGCAGCACAGGACAACTTCTGTGTGTGCAGCCAGGTCCTGATTTTCAAAAACACACCATTCGGTGCGAGTGAAGCAGTCTTGAAGCTGAGAAAGTGTGTTTTCCAGCCAAGTGGTGATGGATTTGATCACAGGAGCAGTCCTTCTTCTGATAGGTGTGTATGCAGGGGTAAGGAGCAGATAGAGGTGGTCTGACTGGCCTAAGTGTGGAAGCTGTGTGGCTCTGTATGCATGTTTAATGTTAGTGTAGGACATACTTTGTGTTTGCCTTATTAAAGTCACCAGCTAAAATATGTACACCATCAATATAAGTCTGCTGTAGCTTGTTGATGGTGTCTGATAACAGCGAGAGAGCTATGCTAGCGTTAGTGCTGGGGGAATGTAAACAGCCATGTTTAGCACAGCTGTTGAAAAAAGGATGCCATTCAACTGAGATGGACTCTAAGTTAGGTGAACAGTGTGTATGTCACTTTAATGATGATTTGGCAACATGTTAAAGTATGGTAATGCAAATAAAGCTTACTGAACTGAATTGACTTATCCATGCTCTATCCAAATGCATTGTATGTTGGCAAAAGTCCAGTTGAACCAGAGGTAAATCTTTTGGCCCAGAAACGGCCTAATGATTTCTGTGAAATAAAAGAATATAATCTTCACTTTTATCTTCATCATTATTAGAAAACCCACAATCAACCAGTCTGATTGTAATGGGTGGACCACTTTTGTTAGCCAATTTTGTTATAACCATAGGCTAGAAACATCATAGATACTCCACTGACTGCAAATGCAGATAACCTTAAAAATGCATTTTATTCAGTAAGCTAAGAAACAGAAAACAGTGGCAGAAGGTATTTGCCAGGGATGAAAAAATCACTGTACTATAAAAAATATTAAGATACTATTAAGACAGTTGCTATGTCTGTTACAAGCTTCAAATAAAACATTTATTTTACAGGCTTCAAATGTCTGTGTTTAATTTTTCCCTTGTTTTGTCATTTTTGGACCAAAACAGGAGGGGCAGCTCTGATCGTCAAAGTTTGCCGCAATATTCAATCAAATGAGAAATTAGTGATCTCTATTTAGAGTTGCTACATAATATTATCACAAAAGCAATAATATGTGGGAATTAAATTCTTGAGGTTGCAACATAGTAAGTAACAAAACAATTTCTTATCAAACAATGAGGACAAGAAACTTAGCCATGACTTAGTAAAACATGGGAAAGACATAACTAGGTCATCACCATGACTTAGTAAGGCATAGCGAACGCATAATCAGAATCACATTCATTGGCCAAGTATGTGAGCAAGCACATACAAGGAATTTGATTCCGGGTCGATGGTGTCTCTCAAGCACAACAGTATAAAACAACAACATGTAATGACACAGTGAACAGTATATTAAACAATATAATACACAATAATATACAATCTACAATATGAACATAAAATATAGTCTTATATTTATAAATATAAAGATAAATATTAACATATATATATATATATATATATATATATGTTAATTTTTATATATGTTAATATTGGGAGGAGGAGAGTGGTGCTTGCTCTGCGACTAAGCTGCCGAATCATCACCCAATTGCCCTTCTGCGGGGGCTCTACATCCAGAGTCAGGGGCAAGCTATCTTCCCTTAAGACACCCGGGCTGGCCAGTGACACACCTGACTCTCATCTCCTATCCCTAGTTAAAATCCGGGTGCACTCCTCTAACTCTGAAACCTACTCTGTCAGATATGTAACTAATGTACACTTCACACAAGTAAACTTCTCGCTAGTGCTAGTGACAGAGAGAGGGGCTGAACTAAACACACCGCACTCCATGCAGAAAAGGTGCTCACCGAACTCCATATTGAAACTTACCGTTCATTGGACCAGTCGTGTCTCGTCTGTGGGCTGATGACATTGTAGGCTGATAAAAATAGTTTAATAATCTTAAAAAATCCTCAAGTTAACTCATTAGTATATTATAATCAGCAACTAAAGCAGAATATAAACTCGCCAAAGCAACGCTGAGACACTAAGCGGCACCGGCAGAAAAACAGCAAGTGACGTCAGGCTCTTCAAGTCAAACAATGTACACCAACATTCAATAACATTCATTCAATAACATTCAGTCAATTTATTTATTGCCAGAGTTCACCACAGTGCTTATACTCACAGTGTACATCCCTGTGTACGCCAGTCAGTCAGGGTAGAGAACAATATGGCCAGCATCCAGGGCTGTGTGGTAATCCTTTTGCTATTCATGCTGCTGACCCATGACTTTGCAGCAATGCAGATGTGCATATGTGGCTCAAACCACATCAAGTTCACTTTTGACATGACTGTTTTGGGTTTGATCAGCAGGAATAATGAGGCTGCATACAGAAAGGAGGTGTGACAGCTATTGGACTGTTACAAATTGAATGTGTATATAACAAATTGTCACAGTTCCTGCCTATGGCCACTAGGGGCCACTCTCGGAATTTGTGTACCCTTAGTGGGCGTTCCTCTGTTCAGCTTGCTGTTAAGGACTTGCAGCTGAACAGAGAATAGGGAGTTAATTGTCTGTATTTTCATTGGTTCCTTGTTTCAGTTGGTTTTGTATTTAAGTTGCTTTGTTAGTAGTTTCTGTTGTGGAGCATTATTCTACACTTACCTCTCCCCAGTTGTTGTCCGCATCCTTCTCCGCTTCTCTAGTTTCTCGTGTTGCCCTTGTTTCTGTTTGGTTTCTGTTCTGTGTTGTGTTAATAAATCTGTTCTCATGGAAGTCTGCACCTATGCCTCCCATTCATCTCTGTCCGGACAAGACCGGATCGTGACACAAATGAGATGATGTGATCACTCTCCACAGAACAACTGCAGCTTCTCAGTGGAGAGTGATCACATCGTGCTACATCAGCAGCTCCATCACTAAGAAAGCCCAGCCATCACATTTTACAGACTATAGAGGGCATTCTCTGAAGCTTCATCACAGCATGGTATGGCAATTTGATCGTTTTGGAGTGCAAGACCCTACAGAGGATAGTGAGGCCAGCTGAAAAGATAATCAGGGCCTCTTTACCCTCTGCCAAGGACATTTATGCCACATACTGCGTCCACAAAGCCACCTGCATTGCGGGTGACCCCACACACCCTTTTTTTTCCAAAAATCTCTTTTTCCTCCTCCCGTCTGGCAAAAGTTTGTGTAGGATACAAGCCTCCACTGCCAGAATGGAAAACAGTTTCTTCTCTCAGGTCATCATTGAAACATATACTGCACCCACCCCCCACACACACACACACACATCACCAACACACCCTTCCCCTGAACTTCCCACTGACTTTAATTGCCTCTGTACATACCCCTCTATTTATTATATTGCATATTCCCTGTCCTGCTCCTGCTTTATTTGCATGATTATCACTGTCTAACTCTGTTCTGCATTTGTGCACACTCTGATGCTAAAATACAGTGTCTGTCATAATACTGTATTCATTCAGAATAGTATGGCAGCTGTTGAAGTCCATTGTCTAAAAATGAATACACTTCTGCATAATTTAATCCAGAATAATAGTTTGTTTGTAAAATATTAGGAAACAACACAAACATAAACTGTGTGCAAAAGTTGTTTTCCCCAACATCTTAAACAAATAAATAGAAATTGTGCATGAAAATAACTAGGAAAGTGTCATATTTAAGTTTGTTCTCTGTAGTGATTGTGGTAACTCATTGTCACTCGACAATAAACAAGGTTGATCAGACTATTGTATAATACTGCATTTGTAATATAAAAAATCTTTAAAATATTAATAAACAAAGTGTAACTAAATACTATGCATCTATGGAGTAGGAAAGTGAAATGTTTTTAGTTAATATTTGGATATCAGAAAGGGAAAAAAAAAAACACTTCTGGGAAGCTGTCATTGTGTGAAATGGCACTGGCCACTACAGACTCGTGGAACGTCTGCAACATGGTGTTTCAAACTCTATAGGATCAGAGTCAATGAATGAAGAACAGCTTACTTTGATCCCTCTTGTGTGTGGCCAGAGAGTTCTTAGACCAGTCCTGCTTGTTGTCGGTGTGTACACCTCGGTATTTGTAACTCTGGACAATCTTCATACCCACCACCCCTAACAGAGAGGGGAGTGACAGGACATTGTGATCTTCTCCAGCCCACCAGTAGTTCTTTGGTCTTCTGGATGTTGAGCTGCAGTTGAACATCAGTTTGCAAAACTGTCCACAGCTATCCTACATTCCAAGTCGTTCCCACTCTGGAAGCAGCTGGCTTGTCAAGGATGGCTGTGGGCACAGTCTAGCAGGTAAATGATCGTATCATCCACTCCAATCTTGGCCTGGTGGGCGAACTGGAGGAGACCTTGCGCTGGCCTAACTAGGGGGTGGAGGGTGTCCAGGAGTAGTCTCTCAAACACTTTCATGCTGTGTGAGGTAAGTACAACTGACCTGTAGTCCAATGGGGCACTGGGTCATGTTTTCTTCGGTACCAGACACAATGTTTTCCATAGCATGGGTACTTTCTCAGCACCGTTCAAGATCCTCAGAAGTACTCCACATAACTGGAAGGTGCACAACTTGAGCACTTGTGGGCTTATACCACCTGTGCCGGGCACCTTGGCAGGATGGAGTCTGTGTAGTTTTCTCCTCAATTGTTCTCCGTGATGGTGGTGGATGAGTTTCGGAGTAGTCATTAGCAGGAGGAGAAGGGCTGGAAGCTCTATCTAGTATGATTGTGGGAGAAGGAGCAGGACAGAGGTAGGACAGAGAGCTGCAATTTGATGGAGGGAGCAGGTGAGCTGGGTGCAATGAGTGCCATGCTGGAGCAGAGATGCTGGGAAGAGACCTGCTGTCGAACCTGTTAAAAAGCAGGTTAAATTTATTGGCTCGCTCCTAATTACTGTCAGTCCCATGGATGCTGGTCTTGAAGCCAGTGATGTTCTGCATGCCCCTCCACACATACCTGCTGTTGTTCTGTTGCAGCCCTAGTTCCAGTTTTCCCCTGTAGCTGTCCTTTCCTCTCAGACGAGTGCCTCTGTGCTGACTGACCATGTTCATTTGATGTCACTTTCTGTTTTGCTGCCAGTAGACAGATAGATAATAGATAGACAGACCTTTATCGTCACTGTTGCAGGAACACACCTCTGTGGTGTTCCTGTGTTCAGGATGAGAGTGGAGGAGATGTGGTCTTCCATCCTGACGTTCTGTTGCTGAGGAAGTCCATTATCCATACACACAGTGAGTTGCCAAGCCCCAGGTTGCTCAGTTTTTTAACCAGTTTGTGGGGTTGTAAGTGTTAAAAGCGGAGCTGAAGTCCACAAACAGCATCCTCGCATATGTGTTACTGTTTTCCAGATGTACAAGGGCTGTGTGGAGTGCTGTTGTAATAGCATTCTCTGTCGACCGGTTTTCCATGTATGTAAACTCATGTGGGTTGGTGCCAGCTGGAATGGCAGCCTTAATATGGGTCACAATAAGTCTTTCCAGACACTTGGTGATGATGGGAGTTAATGCAACTGGGTGGTAGTCGTTTAGGCCGCTCACTGTTTTTCTTGGGTAGCGGAACAATGGTGACTGACTTCAGGCATTTGGGAACTACAGACAGCAGAAGTGAGAGGTTGAAGATGGTTGTGAAAATCTCAGCTAGCTGGTCTGCACATGCTCTAAGTACTTTTCAACTCTGTCTGGGCCAGCTGTTTTCCTTGTGTTGACTCTGAGCAGGGCGATTCTGACCTGATGTTTCTGCAGCTGGATGGGGGCATCATCCTTCTCTGGGAGAGCAGGATAGGTGTGGGCCACAGCATTGTGATGGTCGAAATGGGCGAAAAATTGATTAAAGGTGTCAGGTAAGGTGCTGTCCGAGGAGTCTGCCAGTGTGTGGGTGTCTTTGTAGCCAGTGAGAGACTGGATCCCCTGCCACATGTGCCTGGAGTTGTTACAATTAAAGTGTTCCTCAATGCACTGTTTGTATTTATTCTTGGCCTTTTTTATTCCTTTCAGCAGGGAACGACGTGCCTCTTTGTAGGCCTGTTGATCTCCTGTCTTGAAGGCTGCATCACATGCTCTGAGCAGGGCACGCACCTCGCTGTTTATCCAAGACTTCTGGTTTGAGTACACTTTAATAGTTTTTGTTGTGGTATCACTCCCGGTACAAAAGTCGATGTAGGAGAGCACAGCAGATGTGTGACCCTCCAGGTCTGTCTCCTCTGCAAATATTGCCCACTCTGTAGTGTCAAAACAGTCTTGTAGGGCTGCAGTGGCTTCCTCACTCCACATCTGAACTGTTTTAACTGTTGGTCTTTGTCTGCAGATTACAGGTTTATAAGCAGGTATCATGGACAGAGAGAGATGATCTGAAAGTCAGAGATATGGCAGTGGAGTGGCTTTGTATGCCTCTGGAATGTTGGTGTAAACCTGGTCTAGAGTGTTGTTTTCCCTCATTGGAAATCTCACGTTTTTGTGCATACTGGGCAGGACAGACTTCAGGTTTGCTTTATTGAAGTCTCCAGCTGTAATTATGATTCAAACCGGATGCGCCGTGAGCTGGTGGTCAATGATGTATTGCAGTTTTTCCATGGCTAGCTTAGCCTGTGGTGACACATAAACTGCAGTTATAACTACCGCTGTGAACTCTCTCGGCAAGTAGAAAGGTCTACATTGTACCGTTTGAAATTCCGGACTGCAGTGAATGTCTTTAACTGTTGTGTTAGTACACCAGCTGTTCTGTATACTCACACACAGTCCTCTTCCAAGCTTCTTACTGGACTCCATTGTTCTATCCACTCCAAAGGTAGCATAGCCAGGTAGCTCAGTCGCAGTGAAGGGGTGAAAGAGTCCAACCATGTCTCTGTTATTACCATCACACAGAAATCCAAGCAGTGTGAGGTAATCCACAGTTGTAGCTCATCCATCTTATTGTTGAGTGACCGGGAGTTGGCATGAAAGAGACTTGGAACTGCTGTACTGTGTATTTGCTACTGTGACTCAATTCAGGAAAGTAAACGTAAAAACACACAGAATAAAAAGAAAGCTGCTAAAACTCAAGGAGCACTGGGCTGCTGCAACTACTCGCACCACCATCTTGGGCACACCATCTTGCTTTGGTGTGTTTATACTGTGCTTTAGTCACTAATTATAATATAGTAGCGAGTCAGCTTGACGTTTTTTACAAGTATTAAATTATTTTCATCGGTCTACATCATCAGCCCACAGACAAGAGACGACTGGTCCGATAAAAGTTACAGTATGGAGTTGTGAGCACCTTCTCTGCACGGATTGCAGCATGCTTAGTTTAGCCCCTCTCTCCGTCATTAGCACTAGCGAGGAGTTTATTTGTGTGAAGTGTATGTTAAGTTATGTATCTGATAGAGAAGGTTTCAGAGTTAGAGGAGCGCATCTGGATTTTAACTAGGGGTAGGAGACAAGAGTCAGGTGTGTTGTTATCCAGTCCGGGTGCCTTAGGGGAAGATAGCTCTGCTCCCTCTTGTCATAGGTATGAGAGGATAGTGTTTCATGTAGGGGTTAATGATATTCGTCTGCAGCAGTCAGAGGTCACTAAGGCTATTGTTAAAGAGGTGTGCAAATTAGCCCAGCCCCATATGTCCAATGCCGTAATATGGTCTGGCCCCATCCCAATACGGCGTGGCCCTGAAGCTCGCAGCAAGCTTTTGCTCTGAATTGCTGGATGTCCAAGTGGAGCTCTGAAAACAATGTGGGATTTATTGACAATTGGTCCACGTTTGAGGGCAAGCCTGGTCTCTTAGCCCGAGACAGTATCCACCCCTCGCAGGACCTCATCTCTCGCAGTATAGCCCATAGTCTGTTAGCTAGCCAGTGGCGCAGCTCAGGTAGTCGCTGCTGACAAACCAGTGCTGAAGCCAGGAGGCAGACAGACTGGCTAAACTGACCGTCTGCTAGCTGCCTTGAGTTGTCACCTAGGTTTCACCCTAAGTTCTCTAATATTAAGACTGTGTCTGTTTAGATTGCTCGCTCCTAAAGCTGCTCTTGTCTATGAATTAATAACTGATCAGGATCTCGATGCCCTATGCTAACAGAGCACTGACGCTCAGCCTATTTATCATTCCTCATTTAATCTAATAAAAATAATCCCAGGTTTCTGTTTAGTACAATTTCTAAACTAACTAGGAACCTGGGAGGTGCAGAACCACAGGTACCTGCAAACTATAGTAGTGACGTTTTTATGGACTTTTTCAACAATAAGATGCTAAAAACAAATTGTCAGGTGTAATGTTTGATCTTGCTGTTTCCTCAGCCTCTCTATCGTTAACTGTAAAAAAAAAAAACTTGGTATCACACATATAAGTTACTAAAGTAGTTTTCCTTCATCTGCAAAATATTGCTAAGCTCAGAATCTCTCCGTGATGCAGAAAAATTTGTCCACACCTTTATCGTAACAGTCTCTTGTCAGGCTACTGTCGCCGCAAAAGCTGACACGGGTGAGAAAAGCGATCCAAAAATGGACAAAGAAACTGTTTTGCTCAAAATAATCAGAATGAATTTATTAACACTTGCAAGCAGAGACCTAAACCGTTCCTTGTAGGCCTACAGGGGCAGTCCCTTTCAGCCGCACAAGTCCAGATTCAGTCTGCCAGACAGAAAAACACATGTCACAGTTCCTCTGTTCTGTCCCTCAGATTGACAGGCAGAGCAGAGACCTCTCACCCTGTCTACCGTAAACCTGCCTCCCACACACAAAGAAGGCACGCAAAAAATGTTTTAATCATTAGTGATTGGGTAACTACACAACTCAATAATCTACTAAAATAATCAGGTAATGAACAAATGAAAGGATACATTATTAAAATAAGAGAATGTATGATTAACAATGATGAAAATGTGAAATTTCTCCAACACTACTCCAACAAAAATCTAAATAAGCTTCAGAATGCGGCAGCTAGAGTCCTCACTAGAACCAGGAAATTTTACCACATTCGCCCAATATTATAAAGAGTTCAGTAGCTTCTGATCAAATTTCGTATTAATTCCAAAATTCTACTAAAGACATATAAAACCTTGAATGGCCTTGCACTCGAATACCTCCATTAACTTATCTCTTACTATGAATCTCCGCGGTCACTCAGATCTCAAGGTGCTGACTATTTACTTGTCCCCAGAATAATGAAAACTTCAGCAGGGAGAAGAGCGTTCTCATATATAGCCCCAAAGCTCCGGAATACTATTCCAAATAACATTCGGGACTCAGACACAGTCTCTGTTTTTAAGTCCAGGCTGAAAACTTACTTGTCAGGCTTTCTGTAATTAATTTTCCTGCCAGATGAAAGGTGTAGAGCTGGGAGGCGGTGGGCACAGGGAATTCAAGTAAACTTGTGATGGTGGAGTGGAGGTACGCCGGTGTCTCAGCGTGCTCTCATGCCTATCATACCCCTCGGTTCTGCCCCTTCTAACTAGGCTGCTTTAGCAAGATATGCTGGAGTTGTAACTTGCACTTTTCACAGACATAAATAATTATCTGTTTATTTAAAGAGAACTAACTCTCTTCTCTGTTTTTTTTTTTTGTCTGAGGGGAACTGAAGCAAATTTGTCTAGCCCGATTGATCACCTTGGGACCCTATGCCAAAATGCCCTCGACTGGTTTCAGTGGCTCACAACTCCACACATTCTCTACCCCAATTAAGGGCAACTCCTACTTAAAGCTCCAGCGGAGCCTTTTGCTTCTGATCCTGTTGTTTATGGACTACAGACTCTCAGTTACCCTTCCAACAAAATTTACCTCTATGGACACTTAGTGGTTCCAACTCTGTTAGCTGTAGATAGCCTATCTGTCAATAATCTTGTTCATAAAGGCCTTCTCTTGTTATTTATCCCAATAAAGACTCTCGTTATGGGCAGCTGTACAGAATACAAAGACCTATATTCCATAAAGCTGTTTTGTGACATCTTGGTTGTAAAAAGTGCTATATAAATAAAATTGAATTGAACTGAATTGAATTGAACTTGACCTGAATGCTTCCTTCTTCTCATTCAGGAAGGCTTTGATGTCTTTGGTGATCCATGGCTACTTGTTATAGAAGCATCGTATTTCACTGGTACAGTGCTATCCACACAGAAGTTGAGGTACCCAGTGACACAGTCTGTGAGGTTATTAACGTCCTCTCCAGGTGGGCTAAAGGTGCACCAAGTGCACGGTGTCAGGAATACATGCAGCCATGTTTCAGTTAAGCACATCAAACTGCACTCATGAAATCCCCTGTTTTGTCTGACCTGTGCCATTAGCTTGTGTATCTTATTGTCCAGGGATCTCACATGTCCGTAACAACAGACAGGAGGTATGGTTTGTATCTCCTCCTCCTTTGCTCACCCATTCCTCGCTGCTCTTTTTGCTTGCGTGTTTGCTCCTCCACAGCATACTATCTTGCTCTTTCCCCAACGTATCTCTAGAGGGATGTCCGAGAGGACTGAGCTGTGCTCCGGAACGTCCTGCCTCAACAAGATAAGCTGATATCGGGTCGTAAAAATAGAGCTGGTCGCTGCCACTAGCTGTGTTAGCATTAGCAGCATATGTGCAGCCCAAACAAAGAACCATAAACAAAAGAAACACAGAAATAACTGTACATGTTTAGAGAGGGCACAGCTTACTAATATTAAATAAACTGAAATTACTGTTGAAAATAAAGAAAGTTTAAAAACACTAAAATACGATGAAAAGAAATGAAGCAGTCACAACATGCTGCAGCAGGCTCACGTCTGCGTATGTTCTATATTTGGTGATACACTTTTTGTCCCCCATGTTCTTGTGGTTGTCAATTTTCTAAGTATCTGCATGCTTTGGTGCTCTGATGACCCTGATAAAAAAAAGTTTTTAGGGTTGTCTTATAACCTGATTAAAGGTCAGGTTCTCAGCAGTGTGTGCATTGTCATCCATGGCTTCAGTTTGGGACATGGGATGATGGTCTTACAATAACATTGTTGATGTAATCTGTCCCTGTAGTGTAGAGCTGTAGGTTGCAGTCTCCCCAAACTTGTCCCAATTAGTGTGCTCAAAGCAGTCCTGAAGAGCTGAAATGGCTCCTGGTTTCATACTTCTGACTAGGTGTCTGTATGTTGGAATTAACATACATTAGCTGGGATTAATATACTGTGGTCTCAATAGCTGACATGGGGTGAGATTCAGTCCTGCACGTGTCTGCGGTGTTCATGTAAATAAGATCCAGCACATTTGCCCCCCTTGTGGCAAAGTCCACACTGAAAAGTCCATCTTGGTGTGAGTTCACCATGGTTCTGTAAAGTCATCATGGTTCTGTAAAGTTTGCCAAGCACTGTGTGGGATATACAGTGCAACTATGAGCATGGTGGTGAACTGCCATAGTAAATAAAATGGTCAGTTTCTAAACTCACAATAGGGTTGCTGGAGTCAGATGTAGTACGGACATGTGGGAGCAGTATGGACAAAAAAACTAGGATAAGTCTTTTGAATAGCAGACCACATGCTGCTTGTCGTACTTCTGGTTCCTAATGCACTGCTTATGATGTCCTCTCACCTGGGCCAGTGGCCATCAAGAGATGCCAATGTCTTAAGGGGCCCTATAGAAGGCAGTGACTGTGCAGCTTCTCCAGTAGTCCATATGAGAGATCAGTTGCTGGAAGAGTTCTTAGTTCAAGTGGTAGCATGCATAGCAGTTGTTCTGATACTCATGTGTATGTAAATTTGGTGAGAAAGTAAGGCTGTGACAACAATTTACACTACAAAGTCAGACCTGGAGAAACCAAGCATGCTGTGCTGTGCAATTACAAGCCATCATTCACCTACCCAGCCTGGCAGCACAGTGTGATGGAGGAGACCTAGTGAGTGGTTGGAATTGGTTATGACTAACTTTGAGGAAATATCATTTTGAAATATTACAAAAAATAATTCTCCATAATCTCTTTATGTAAGGTTGCAAATTCAGTGTGTTTCTGACTGGTGTTACTCTGCTTTTCTCATGCTGCTGTGGATTGGTATATATATTTCATGTAAATAGATCCTCCTCTAAGCATTGCACTTCTAAATGCTTGGCACTTCACTGCATGTATAAAAAAAAGTTTTTTGAAAAAAAGAAGTTTGAGAGCTGTGGTAGCTTTCTTTGTGTTTGTGTGTGTGAGAGAGAGAGAGAGAGAGAGAGAGAGAGAGAGAGAAAATATCTGTGTAGCATTGTGAGAAGTAAGCCTGTTGGTGCTGTCTCTCTTGAAAAGAGAGTACAAAGCTGGGCAAATCCTTTCCATTAGGGGCCTGAGAGCCCAAGATTAGGGTTTAATAAAGAGATGGAAAAAGCTCTCACTTTCTCTTCACTTTCTTCTGTCTCTACTACTCGTTGCTTTTTTCATGTCTCTGTCGTGTCTTCTTGCTTTAAATTCCTACAAGCCCACAGGAAGCTATGCATACATTCTACCTCCACACTGCTTTTGACTAGTTACTCAAAATGACCAGGTGTTCAGGCAGCTTTGCTAGTGGTAGTATGTGTGTTGGAGGCAGTAATTTTAGACACCATACCTCCAGTGGGATGCATACAAACCTGACCAGTGCTGAACTGAGTAGGAGAGGGGAAGGAAAGCTGAGGAAGCACAGCCTACAGAGCTCCTCTTCAAGCGTTATGCATTCATCTATTTCTGTTTAATACTTCTTAGCGTGGAGAAACGGAAATTTTGTGTGCGCGCTATCCTCTTCATCTAAGGAAACAGATACCAACAATAACATCATCCTCGCGCACACACAAATTTCTTTCTCTCTTTCCCCTTCTCTCCCCCTGCACTGCTGTGAATATCTAACTACCATCTGACCCTGCACAGATGGTGTTGTGACATGGCCATACAAAATCAGCTCTTCAGCCAAACAAATCTGCATATTTAGTGTCAAATTATACGCTATATTAACACCCAATGTTTGTTACTCAAGGTAATGTATAAGTTAATGGAAGGGAAAAAAGGAGTGTGTGTGTGTGTGTGTGTGTGTGAGAGAGAGAGAGAGAGAGGGGGGGGGGGGAGAAGCAAAGATATCGAAAGGAAACAAGAGCATCTTTCATCTCTACTTTTCAAGGGTATAGCACTGAAGCCAGAAATCAAACACAGATGCTCCTGAATATTTTTTGAAGTGCAATGATTCAATGTTTGCCTCATCTGAAGCTCATTCGAGTCACAACTCATAAAGAACTGTGCATTTTCATCAAAGAGTGAAATGTCATCTCCAATTTGAATTTCTTTACTCACTAAATCTCTCCACAGAAACAGCAACTTAAAAAGAACATTCAAGGGTATTCAGGTACATTGTATTTTATGTTTTATTCTTTATGCCATTTGAATATCCAAGATAATGGCCATTTCTCAAAGAACCATACAAGCCTTTCTAACAAATGCAGCATGACCACTAGCATCATATGGCCCTCCCAGCTCATCAATGCTTAATCTAATTTTACAGCAGGTGTATGTGTTAATGTGACTCTTCAAGTTTGGTTCACCCAGTGGATCTCTTTCACTTCAACTGATGACCGGGGGAGAAATAAGCAATGGGTTGTTTTACTCCAGATGGGGATGGCACATAATGCATGTCACTGCCTGTTGAAGTGCCTGAATAAAACTGATTCATGCTGCCAGGAAAGCGAGACACACACCACAATCTGATTCACTAATAGGACGAGGCAGTGCTCCTTAAAATGGTAAACAACTTTTTGTCTCAGTGCACAAGTTGTGGATGCATCAGGCTGCCAATATGGGATATAAAGCTTAATTATGGCAGAGTGCTATAAGGATTGATGGGCAGCTAGCATGCTGATATGACGAGAATACTTAGGGGAAGTGGGAATTACTGTTGGAGTTGTAATTCCAACAGGACAACGTTTTAATCCATTTTGATGAAAGCTACCTTTTATTAACAAAGGCTTATAAAGACAGATGAATTGTCATGAATCGGCCTTGTCCGTACAAGGAATGAGAGAAGGAGGCACAAGTGCAGACTTCCATAATGATCAAGGTTTATTTAACACAAAACAGAAGAAAACAAAAATGGGCACGAGGGCCGGAACACGAAAACCAGACAGGAGAATAGAGGAGGACACAGACTGGGAATCATGAGAATAATGTTCCACAATAACAACTAAGAACAAAGCAACTTAAATACAAAACCGACAGAACAAGGAACCAATGAGGAAGAGGGAACACCAAAGTACTTCCTCCAAGCTGGTGGCGGATGAGGCGGTGAAGGAGGTGACCTCTCTTCAGAAAAAGAGGCCAGGGCAGGAGCCACGGCTGTTGAAGCCGGGAAGGCCGGTACGGAGACTGGTGCAGGATCAAGAGCTGAAGCAGCCGGTGCGGAGACCGGTGCGGAGACCGGTGCAGGATCAGCAACTGAGGCGGTCGATCTGGAGACCGGTCCAGAGTCGTCAGGAACCGATGCGGCCGGTGCAGAGACTGGTGCAGGGTCAGGAGCTGAGGTGGCCGGTACAGGGTCAGGAACTGTGGCTGCCGGTGTGGAAACTGGTGCAGGGTCAGGAGCTGTGGCGGCCGGTATGGAAACCGATGCAGGGTCAGGAGCTGAGGTGGCTGGTGCAGAGACTGGTGCAGAGTCAGGAGCTGAGTCAGCCGGTGTGGACACCGTGGCAGGTTCAGGAGCTGAGTCGGCAGTGCGTGAGGCTGGAGCTGCCAGGAAACCGAAACTGGGGACTGAAGTTGCCTTAGAGCCGGCGCTGAAGACTTGAGCCATCTAGGAGCTGGGGCTTCTTGACCCTGGGGCGAGACGGTGCCGGGGTCAGGTGGCAGACAAACTGGCTTAACCGACTGTAGGTGAGCTGCCTTGAGTCGTCACCTAGGTTTTACCCTAAGTTTTATAATATCAAGACTGTGTCTGTCCCCCGAACTAAACAGAAAAGTAGGAAAATACCAAAAAGTGTGCTTAAAAATTTTTAAGGTGCTGAGCTTCCAATAAGCTAAAGTTGGGACTGTTAAACAAAGATCTCTCACCCCCAAAACTGCTCTTGTCAGCGAATTAATAACTGATCAGAATATTGATACCTTATGCCTTACTGAGACCTGGATTAGACATGACGAGTTTGTTGGTCTAAATGAGGCTACACCTACGTGCACAGTCCTAGACTAAATGGTAGAGGGGGAAGCACGGGAAGCATTTATAAAAGTACCTTAAGTATTAAACAGATAACTGAGTCTAAGTTCTCGTCCTTTGAAACTTTGTTCATTAATTTATCTAATTTAGATACAAATAAATTCTCTCTCTCCCTAATTACTGTCTACAGGCCACCAGGGCCTTATACAGAGTTCTTAGCAGATTTTAGTTGTTTCATAGCAAACTTAGCTGTTCACTGCGATAAAATCATAATTATTGGAGATTTTAATATTCATT
>JBBJLS010000041.1:548451-577023 GCA_037577275.1 Bryconaethiops microstoma
CACACACACACACACACACACACACACACACACACACACACACACACACACACACACACACACACACATATACACACTCTTACCTCCAAAACTCTCTTTCTCTGTCTACATCCCCATTTAATTAAAGTTCACTAACACAATTCAGTAGTTACTAAACTATTCAGCAACTACTGATTTGTTAAGTTACAATTTAAGACTCTCTTTTCTGGCAATGGATGTTTGTAAAATCTACTACAGCAATAAATCACAAGGTGTTGCGGTGGGCTTTTTAGATATAACATATTGTACACAAATGCCATTAAAAGTGTTTTATATGAATAAAAACAAAAGGAACATCAGGAAAAATGTCAAGAATAAAGTGTAAAAATAAAATACATAAAAATACCCAAAATAAAAAGTTAAAGAATAATAAACAAAGTGCAGTGCTTAAAAAAGTGAAAACAAGTAATAAAAGGAGTGCAAAGTCTAGTCAGAAAATGCTTAAGTGCCAAGCAAAGTGTGCCAAAAACAAAGTGCAAGTTTTAGAGCTTGATTGTAGGCACTTGAAAAGGGAGCTGGTGCCACTTGTGTGTGGTGTCATGCAGCTTCACCATGTTTAGTCTGGACTTTAGGCTCTAGTAGCTGACCTGAATCCATATATTTAAGATACTGTTTATGTTCTTTAAACATTTTAGAGCCTAATCTATAAACTCTATTCTTTGGGTTCTTCTTAAAGTTCTGGCCGCAGAATTTTGACTGAGCTGTTGCTGTTAGGTAAAAGCATCCAACCAAACATTTTCTGAGCCACTTTTCTTAACCAGGGAAACTGGGTGCAGGAGCCGATCCCCGACATTCATAGTGCGAAGGCAGAGAAATACTCCAGACAGATTACCAGTCCTCCTCAGGACAGACACACCCACAAACACACACATACCAAGGGGCAGTTTAGTAGCTAAATTCACATGCATGTCTTTGGACTGTGGGAGGAAACTGGAGCTCCCGGCAGAAATCCAAACAGATATTGAGAGAACATGCAAACTCCACACATAAAGGACCCTAGCTGCCCCAAAACATATGTTTATTGTTCAATATACAATGTTTTATTACTAATAATTGTTTAATGCAATCAGCTATGATTAACAGTAGGCTTTGGTTGCCAAGCAACACATTGGCCAAAGATTAATCCAGATTTTTAATAACTGTGAATTTATTTTCCAACACATCGAAGTGTGGCTCAGCCAGTCAGGAACTAAAATAATCTTTTTAAGACACATGGTTCCATGGCAGCAACTTTAGCACTGGTTCCTAACCACCCTCTCACACACAGCTGTTCTCTTTTGTGCCTGTGTGTATGTAGGGTGTTGTACTGATGTTTTAGACTGTCAAAGTGAGAGAGGCCTACTCTCTGTGGGGCTATACACACACACACTCACACACACACACACGTATTCACCCCATCCGCAGCCCCTGGGAGGCCCCTGCCCTGTCAGATCAGATTCAGTGGAGCTGCTGGCTTTGACACGGGTACATGACTCAACAGCTCTCCACGGTAAATATGAGATATGCAATACAAAACCCCCCCGAATGCCCCTGTGCCCTCAAACACTGCTCTAAGACACACACACATAAAGAACAAAAGCAGCCTCAGTGTGTGACATTTAGGACAGATGTCAATAGGGAAATGAGTGTATGTGTAACTAACGGAACGGATCAGGAATCCCAATCCAGAAGACATGAACAATCCAGATCCAGGAATCCAGACAAGCCAATCAGAGACAGATCAAGGTCACCTGAGTATTAGACTCCTAGAGTATATATACGTCCTCTCAACTTTGTCCCTGTGCGAAGTATTCTAGTTCTGCCTAGCCTACCGAGCGATTCCTTTTGAGCCTTTTTTTGTCTAGTTCCTGTTACGACCTGTTTTTGTCCTTGGATTACGCTTTTTGTCTTGCCCCTTTGATTGTTTCTCGGATGCTTATTTGGATATTTTTGACTTTTGCCTGGACTCTGATACTCTCTTTTGCCTCACGGACTTATTCCTTAATAAACATTTCATTTCCGCTATTGGATCCTTCTCTGTGATTATTACAACCATACTGGCCCCTCCCACACTGAACTGTCTACTCCACACCCTGCTCTGACCTACATAACCTCACCTCTTCACTTTCTCTGTGGCTGCTATAAAGTGAATGTTTACATTTGAGGAGGAAGAGATGGCGGTGTTGGCCAGCAGGGCGCACCGCTGCCTTAGAAGTAGATGATACAGACCAGTTCTCCCTTTCATCATTATGGGGAATGTAAGATCTCTTCCCAACAAGATGGATGTGTTAGTGGTGCTAACCTGGTACCAGACTGAATACAGGCAGTGTAGCATCATGATGCTAATGGAGACTGGTCTAACATCGCTAATTGCGGACACAAATGTGGTGCTGCCAGATTCCATCTGATGTAGGTGGACAGGACGAGGGAGAGTGCTAAAAGGAAAGAAGGGGGACTGGCAGTGTTTGTGAACAAAAGAGAACCCTGGGCACATCACTGTTAGCCATTAGCATGTGACCATACAACCTCCCCAGGGAATTCTCGTGTGTCATCACAATAGTGGCGTATGTCCCCCCCTCAGCTAATGCAGATGCAACCTGTGACTCTGTCCACTCTGTAGTCACGCAGACACAGCATCCCCAGGCCATGTTTATACTTGTGGGTGATTTCAACCATGTTTTCCTGGACTCCACATTGCCCAACTTCAGTTCATCACCTCTCCCTCCTCTGTTCGAATCACAACCTGGTGACCTTGTACGCAGGGAATCAAGGCTGTTCTCAAACAGAAGATGAGGGTCTTTAAGTCAGGAAACAAGGAGGAGCTGAAAGGGCTGCAGAGAGAGCTGAACAATGTCAGGCACGATAACACTATAGAAAGCCAGTGGGTCTGGATGGCATCAGTTCATGGGTTGTCAGGTCCTGCATGGATCAACTGTGTGGGGTGACAACATGTTCAGCCTGAGCCTGAAGCTGGGGAGAGTACCACAGCTTTGCAAAACTTATTTTGTGGTACCAGTGCTGAAGAACCCACATGACCTCCAACCCTCACCCAAATCGCACACACGTCCCTGTGCTCAAAACAAGGTTGGGTTGGGTTCCAGGTGGAAGCAAGAAGGGATGCGCCAATGGCGGAAGTGGGTATGCCCTTCAACCTCACCATGGTCAGAGGGATGTGCTTTTGTGCTGGTGTGTGCAGAATACATGCCAATAGCATAGGTTTTACTGGGCAATTGGAGGCTTGGCACTAAGGGTCAGTGGACATGGGCTCATTGAGAGAGGCCCATCTTTGTCTGGTCTCCTCTCCTGGGCTCCGAGTCTGGTCTGCTGGCGAGGTTCCTGGCGGGTGGTGTCATGTCTGCCTTGTGCCCATTGACCTTGGGAGAGGCTCTGGGTACCCACAATCCTAGTGTGGATTAAGCGGTTACAGAAAATGAATGAATAGCTTTGATTATTATTAGGCTGAATAAACAGTTTATTTATGCACATCACTTCTAGAAATTTTTATCAATTTAATTAAATTATCATAACCCATTATCATTTAACTTTATTTATTTGTTTGCACAAATGAGTAAGGTGAGAAAACAATATATAGTTTAAAAAATATAGTTTAAGACAAAAAGAAATTTGCAGTAAAGGTTTTTCTAGAGAATGTTGCTATACCCTCTCTTACACTTCAATATTCAAATATTATCTCACTGGTGATTCCTCTGCAGAAGCAATTAAACTATGCCTCATGTGAGCATGGAAATGTGCATAAACTGTGAAATGCTGAAACAGACAAATATCTCTTTAAATTGTATATTGATATGGTAGATTGATTTTATGTAATGTATTAAATTTGTAATTATTATAATGTGTTGTAAAAATGATAGTTTATACTGTACAAGGTGATGGGGGACATATGAAGCCACATGTGACAAATATGGAGAGAGAGAAGGATGTGTAGGTAGATACTGACACATGCAGAGGAATGTCGGGAAACAAGAGAGAGAAAAAAAGATGAAGGTAGACCATTTATGAACACAGAGACAGACCGAGTGAAGAGAGGAGTTTTGGTGGCAAAACTAATTTGTAAATCACAGAGGACCTTCTCCCATAGTGGCCAGCAATGGCAGATACAGATGAAAGGCACCACCCACAGGAGGGGGATAATTGTAAGTAGACATACGCACAAACACACACTTCTCTGACAGACTGGCACCTACATCTCACCAAAGGGAAATGAGAGGGAAGGGATGTGGGCATATGGCACTCCACCTGTGTCTGCTCCTCCAGGAGGGAAGGAAACTTATTGTCTGTGATTTGTATTCTCCTTCTCCCTTCATCTACATTTACTTACATTCCACCTTCACCTGTACCTTCTTCAGTATTTCAGGGGAAAGATTAGTTTTTTCTGTGATAAATGTTATTTTTCTGTGATATGTCTATGTGGCATGTTAGACAAATTGTGAGTTTACTTATCTCACTCGGAAGAATCAGAGCAATCAGAGAGACAGGAGAAAGTTAAACATTATACAGATGCACACAGACGCTCACACAAGGTACACGGTAGCTCACCCGAATCAGTAGACCTATCAGTTCTGTTAATACGTAATTACACATTCTTTTTTATATTTATACACTTATATGTAATGATTATATATCAGCAGTCAATGAGATTCCACTCCACTCTATTCTAAGGAGAAATGCGGTCCAGATCTGGAAACGGCCCATGAATGTTTTTGGAGCATAAGTGCTGATCTGTTCATATTATGAAAAATTCTAACTCTAGATCAGCATTTCCACTCCCATTCACACGGTTTTGTGAACACATGCCCTGGAAACCCTTATGATATGTCGTCAGCTGCCCTGTGTTCAATGCAGTTAACTAATATTAACTTTTAAGGGAGACTTTGTATTGTATTTGTATTTGCCATCTGAGAAAATGTGAAATCTCGTTTTGGTGTATATCCACATATCTGGCATGTGATCCTACAGGTTGTTAGGATTCTGTTTCACATCACACAAGCATCTCATCTCCCTCTTGAAAAATACATTCCCATTCATCCAGCTCTATTTCACTGCCTCAGCTGTTGTTTTATATACAAACATTTCTGTCAATGTAAAACACAGATTTACTATGGCAAATATTGAAATTCCCTGTTAATGACTGTCATGTGGATTTTTTATTAAAAAACAGCTTTAGGGTGAGATGTTTTAATGTTTTAAAAGTGTACCTAATACATCAATATGTAAATCAGTCAACCAAAGTTTTATGTTATAAATTGATATATTATAAATAATTATATATTATGGTCTTCCTTATTACTTACAGATGAAATAGACATTAAAACATTATTTGTATTTTACACACCCTTTTATTGATAAAGTATGCGTTACATTTCCTTAGTGCAAAGTAATCAGCTTCACAAGAATTGAAAACCATGAAAGACAAAAGCCTTAAAACATTCTTTAATTATGTTAAAGACTAAACTAAACTTCCTGTAAAAAATACACACACACACTACTTATTTTCGGTATATTGAGTAGATTACTGCAACAGTAAAACATTAAAATGTATCCATTTTTGGCCAAGCGAGCAATTTTATATAATAATCTTAGTTTCCAGTAGGAGAGTATGATGGCTTACTGCAGTCCAATGGTTCAAATGAAAACACAGTGTTTGTGCGAGAAAAAAAATTCAGTGTTGTTGAACATGGTAGGAGAGGTGTAAACAGAGAGAGAATACAGAGAGGGAGCCTATGTTTTATTCAACCCTAAGTGGCGGTGGTTTTCTTTGTGATTTTCCTGAACTTTTATGTTATTATAAATTAAAGCTCTATTGTGCACCCGCGCTGGTGTCTGTGTGCATTCATGGGTGTGCATTTAGGTTTCCCAGCCTGTGGGTGTTGGCGGTTCCCTGGGCCGCGCTCACAATTCCTTTGAGCAGTTAATTTGAAAAAAAGTTTAACCAAAATTTGTTACTGTGGTAGTCTTATGACCTGTACATTTTTATTCAGTAAATCAACTTCTACCAATGCTAGCTTGTAAACAATCTGAGCATAAAGGAATCAAATTATTAATTGTAGTCTACAGTACGAAAAATTAGAGTAATTAAGTAATAAATGTTTGAATCAGAATAAAAAAACTTTTGATTGATCCCAGAGGAAATTGCTTAGGTTATGACTACACAAACATTTAAAAAGTACTGTATAAAATTAAAGTATAGTAAAGTATAAATAAAACCAATAAAAAATCTGTAGAAAAACCTCAGTATGAAATACACTATGCTATATACACAAATTATGGGTAGAAATACTATAGATAAGTAATTTACAGATAAGTAATGGCGCAAATGACACAAATCGTTGTTAGGTGTATGTTATGGCATGTTGCAGAGATAAGTAGTATATAAGTAACAGTGACATAAGTAGTGCTATTCACATGGTAAGACTATTGCACATAATAGTAAGATCATAATGCACATACTGGTACACATAATGACAGTGATTTAAACCAGATAAAAACAACTGCACAACAAAGTAGCATCAGACTATTGCACAGATTACTGTGTTGATGTGTGACAGAGGGAGGAGTTGTAGAGTCTGTTGGTGGTGGGAATGAAGGATTTGTTGTTGTGTTCAGCGGACCACTTTATGCTGGTGAGTCTGTGGATAAAGGTACTTCTCAAATTAGCCACCACACAGCATTGGCCATGATGGACTGAAGTAAAGACAAGTGACTAGGGGATGATCTCCTTTCAATCATGGTTTCCGTGCTGTCAAGTTCCTCACTCACCACTGAGTTCCTCACTCACCACTGAGTTTCCTGATCAGTTTTTTAAGTCTCTTGGTGTCTACCACTTTCATGTTGCCACTGCAGCACACCACAGCCTCTACAGATGCGTAGATCATCCACAACATCATGTTGCACACACTAAAAGATCGGAGGAGGTACGGCCTACTTTGATTCCTCTTGTATGTGGCCAAATAGTTTTTTGACCAACCCAGCTTGTTGTCAGTGTGCATACCAAAATATCTGTAGTCCTAAACGTCTTTCATATCCACCTGCCTAATGTACAGGGGTGTGACAGGAGACCATGATCTTCTCAGGTCTTTGTGCAGGTCGTTCTTGGTACTGAGTCTCAGATCCTCAGCAGCACTCCACATACATTTACATTTTACATTTACGGCATTTAGCAGACGCTTTTATCCAAATCGACTTCCATTCCCTAACTACAGGGGACAGTCTCCCTGGAGCAACTTGGGGTTAAGGGTCTTGCTCAGGAACCCAGTGGTGGTGTGCTGGAGGTAGGAAACATATGTTACTATGCACCTGGACAGATGACAGTATGATGAAGAGAGAAAGAACCCATACATGGAGCCTGATAAATTCCCGCCTTTTGCTCTAAGAACGTTACTAAACTAGTAGCCTATTATGTGCATAGATTGGAGAGTATGCAGACAAATATGTGCAGTACTCATGGTATTGGAGAAGATAGCAGAAGAATAGCTGATAGTAAATCATGATTGACTCAAACACTGTGTCTAGCTGCACCTTACATACTTTCATCAGGTGACTTCCTATTCCTAGTTTGTGTCACCTGACCCGTGAACGTGACCATGATCAGGTCACATGACTCGTATACATGACAGCACACCCCCTCCAGGAATAGCAACTGACGAACCTGGAAAGAGAGGAGATCCGACAATGATAGCCTTCCATAGTGAATTGGGCCAGAATCCAAGATCTCTCCTCAGGACTGTAGCCTTTCGAATGGACCAGGTACTGCATGCCCCAGCCCTTCCTGCATGAATCCAGGATCCCACTGATGGTGTAGGTGGGACCCCTATCAATGATGCGAGGATGAGGAATGGAAGCCAAATGATACATGGGAGAGTAAAATACAGAAACTATATATTGTGGGAAGCTGAAGGCATACTACATAGTCCAATAAAAGTTTGGCTGTGGTTTTAGTGGTATTGAGGCCGGAGAAGACAATCAGGTGAATGGCCTTGGAAAAACAACTGACAACAGTAGTGATTGTGTCCTTAGCCAATTGTAATAACTTCTATTGCAATGTGTTTCCAGGGGCATCAAAGAACAGAAAAGGGCTGAAGATTGCCTGTTTGATACTATTCTTTGCCCTGGCACACACTGCATAAACCTGAACAAATTGAGAGTGAGCCACCAGAAGGTTCTGCCATTGCTGGTTCCATGAATAGAGCTGCACGAATCAGGTTTTGAAGTTCCCAGCAGAAGGGTGCCAAAACCTTTTATTCCAGGCCTGAAACCAGGGGCACCACTCTTCCAGAGCCCACTTTATAGCCAGCAGTTTGCCATCCCCTACCCTGTATTGCTGCTGAGTGAATTTTCTGGAAAAGAAGCAGCAGGGATGGAGTTTTCGGCCAGGGCCTTGGGATAGGACAGCGTCCACCTCCACAACAAAGGGTTTTTCTGGGTACTGATGAAAGAGAATGGGAACAGTAGTGAACTTCCTACAGTGGGTTTGGAAGGCTTCTTTGGCAGCCACAGTCATTTGAAAGGGTTGGTGGTTGGGTTTTGTGAGAGTGATTAGAGGGGCCGCAAGAGAACTGAAGCCTTGGATAAACCACCGGTAGAAACTGTTGAACCCAAGAAACCTTTTCAGCTTTTTGAGGGTTGTGGGTAGAGACCATGCAGCCACAGCGTCCAGCTTCTTGGGAACCATGGCCACTCCCTGGGATGAGATTATTAAACACAGGTACTTGGTGGAGCGTTGATGGAAAGCACATTTATACAATTTGCAGTATAGCTGATGGGTGAGTAATCTCATTAACACCTCCCTCACATGACAGATGTAAATGAAGATGTCATCCAAGTAGGCATTTAGATATTGTATTCAGAGTGCCCAATCAGTGTTCTGAATGCTGTCTTCCATTTGTCACCTTCAGGGATGAGTATTAGGTTATAAGGACTCCATAGGTCCTGGTGTAAACAATGGCTCCAGAGTGTCATGGAAATCTTGAAACCAGATGAAAACCCATATGTCATGGAGGACAAACCCAATCATGGAGTTACGTGAGAGAGCAGGTAATCCACGCACTTTGATCGGAGAACACTCTCCTAGGAGTCAAGATTCCCACTGGAATCAGTGTTCTCATTCACGCACATGAAATGGTAGGGGAGTACTCAGGATCTTGAAGAGCTGGGACAGAGTGAAGTGATGACTCAATGACTGAGCGTGGTTTACCTCCGTTCCTGGAGTGATGACTCAATGACTGAGCGTGGTTTACCACACAGGTCATGTGACACGCAAGGGCAACCAGAAATGAATGTGTCACATGATATAAAAGGCAAGGTAAGCCAGCTAGTCACTGCTCAGTCACTGAGTCTACACCCTCAACTTTTCAGTCTTCCAGACCTTCGGACGGTGAGTACTCTGGCCCAGGCATTTCTTTGTGTGTGTGAGAACAGTGGGAATCTCTACTGTTCCAGAGAGCATGCTTATATCAAGGTTTGCATGGTTCTTCCACCACGCTACACTGGTGTAGCGACTACTCCCAAATTCGTGACAGTGACGCGCCTCATTTCCGGTCCCTCTTGTGTGTCACCTCACTGGTGTGCGTGACACAGAGAGCATACAAGGCTATAATGGTGTGGTGTAGAGGATGATATTTCTTTACTGTGATTTTGTCCACAGTAGTCAACGCAGGGAAGAAGCCCTCCATCTTTAGTCTTTTCAAAGAAGAAACAAGCGGCCACAGGGGAAGTGGAAGGCTGGATGGTTCTGTTCCGTTAAGGCTCTGTTCTCTGTCGGGTATGCGAGAACAGCTGACCACGAGTTGGCATAGCACCTGGTAAGCAATCAGTCCTCATGTCACAGTCCCAGTGGGTAGTTTGGTAGTTTGACTGCTCTCCTTTTATTGAAAACTTTGGCCAGATCACAATAGCAGTCGGGGATGGCTTCCATATCCACAGGTTTGGAATCTTTGGATTGTTGGGGGCTAATCACAGTCTGCCGTTGAAGGTGAGCAGATGTGTTGTCGGGGGATGTGGGGGGGGGTACTGTCACACGCACCAGCCATGTGACGTCTAAGGGGCATCAGTAATGACTCACAGCCGGGATATATAAACAGGAAGTTGGCACCAGTCCAGCACTCAGTCACCCATCCTGGCTACAAGCCAAATCCCAGTCTACGGTACCATGAGTATTCTAGCCTGTATCCCAAGCGTTTATCTACCCCTCTTTGTGCGTGTGTGAACGTTGGTTCCTGGTGGGAATCTTTACTCCATAACTGGAGCGTTCACAGAGTAACTGTGTGAATCTGCCAGCTCTTTCGTGCCAATCCAGGACTGGGCTCTTCCTTAATGCTGGGTAACCTGTCAGTCCATTTCTTGTTTGCTCCATGACAATTGTATCCTCAATGGAGAATAATGACCTAAAGGATATCCAAGTAGAAGAGGAGAAGTGGTAATAGTGGTAGCCAGAAATTGGATGTTTTCCTGAGGTAGACTGTTGATGGACTTGATATTGATTCACACTCAATTGGTTAATAAAGGAATAATCTATGAAGTTCCCAGCTGCACCCAAGTCAATAAATACAGTGGGTGTTTGTGACCTTAGTGGAGATTGACCTGGGTCACCAAATGGGATGTTTCTGGCGTGGTAATCATGGCATTAGGCCCAGGTAGGCTTTGCACACAGCTTACGTGGCTTCATCTTTTCCTGAGCATGGGTGGAGAGGACAAACGGGCCAATGATGGTTCAGAGATGCACGGTAGATGAATAAACCCTGCTTATACTGCAGCTCTCGTTCTTGTGGTGATGAGGTCTGGCAAAATTGCAGCAGTTCTCCACTTTATGTGCATGCAGTTGTTGTATTGATGCTCAGGGAGGTGATGACAGATGAAGATTTTGTGGGTTGGTGAGCGGACTTGGTCTGGGTTGCGATGCCATTCAGATGTTGATCCTCATGGCTGTCACGGTTCCGGTCTGTGACCGCTACAGGGTGACCACGGACTAAGAATGGGTAAAGTGATCACAGCTGATCCAGGTCAACTATGATTTAATCCCACTGCTCATTGGTTGTTTATGTCTCCTCCTCTGTATTTAAGTTAAGCCTGTTTTCAGTCCTAGTCACAGGAGCATACGCTCACCAGGATCTCCTCCTTGTCTCTTCTACCACCACCTATCCTACCTTAGTTCCTATAACAATTATACTGAGTTTTCATGTCTGGCCCTCGAGCCTTTTCTGTTCATTTGATTCTTTTAATAAAGAACAATATCGCATTGAAGTCCGTGCCTGTGCCTCATACCTCTCTCATGACAGAATGCTCCCATCATCAAAGCACAGCGGACTTCGCCAGCGGGGTTGCGAGGGACTCGCAGGATACAGGAGAACAGCTCTCATAACGGTGGTCACCCGCCGCCCAGCCTGTCCTCCAGGGTAAGCTCGCGGCTAGGCTCCCCTAGCGAGATGCTGGACTCCCGGATGTACCACTTGCGGCAGGGAGACCGCTCGGTCGCGGAATATTCAGCAGAGTTCCGTGCTCTGGCTACCCAGGTCTCGTGGAGGGACTCCGCTTTGCGGGCCGCCTACTGCGCGGGTTTGACTCCCCACCTGCAGGACGAGCTGATCTGGCATGAGCGTCCGGGGATGCTTGAGGCTGCGATCCAACCTAGACCATCGATCCAACTCGACTCCTCAGGCTGGACCTGTCAGCCGCTCTGCCTTCTCCACGACCCTGTCTCAGCACCATTCAACTCAATCCTGTCTGACTCCCTTCAGCTCAACTCGAATCAGCCCAACCCACAGTCCACTTCATCCTCACAAGCCAGAGACTCCACATTCAAGCCACTGAGCTTCCCAGAGCCGAAACATTCCACCCCAGAGTCCCGACGCTCAGCCTCAAAACCACAGAGTTCTCTCAAAGCGAGAGACTCCACTCTCGAGTCAAGGGACTCGCCCAAACTGACAAGCTACACCCCTGAATTTCGATGCTCCGCCTCAAAACCACAGAGCTCTCTCAGAATGAGAGACACCACTCCCGAGCCAGGGGGCTCTCCTGAGCCAGCATCTTCACCCCAGTCAGACCAGCTCTCCTCTCAGCAGCTCCTTACCAGTCAGCCCAGTGGCTTCAGCAGTTCCACATCAGTCAGCCCATTCCAGCGACCTACTCAGCAGCTCCACTCCAGTGAGTCTAGTTCAACCACCTGCTCAGCTCCCTTCAACTGTCCCACAACCAGCCCAACTTCCCCCAGTTCAGTTTCACCCAGCTTTGTCCCAGCCAGCACAGCCCCGCTCGGCTCCGTTCCAGCCAGCGCAGCCCTTCTTGGTCAAGTTCCAGTCAACCCAGTTTCAGTCAACCCATCTCCACTCGACCCAGGGCCAGCCAACTCAGTTCCCCACAACCCAGTTCCAGCCAACCCAACTTCATTTGGCCCAGTTCCAGCCAGATCTGCTTCACCTGACCCAGTCCCAGCCAGCCCAACTCCTTTCAGTCCAGCTCTCTTCAGCCCAACTCCAGCCAATTCAGTTCCACCTGACCCAGACCCAGTCTATGCAGCTTCACACAGCCTTGGACCAGCTAACTCAGAACCACTCGAACCTGATCCAACCAACTCAGCTTCACTTCGCCCGATTCCTGCCGGCTCCAGCTCCATCCCTGCATCTGGTCTGGCTCCCACTCCAGTCCCTGAACCTGGTCCAGCTTCAGCTCCAGTTCCTGCACCTAGTCCGGCTCCAGCTCCAGTTCCTACAACCGCTCCAGTTCCAGTTCTTGGTCCAGCTCTAGTGCTCAGTCCAGGTGTCAGACCTTAATCTAGCTCCAGCTTCAGTGTCAACCCTTACTCCAGCTCCAGCTTCAGTGTCAGCCCATAATCCAGCCCCAGCTTCAGTGTCAGCCCTTAATTCAGCTCCAGTAATCAGTCAAGCTTTAGCTCCTGGACCAAGTCCATTTCCAGTTCCTGCACCCGGTCCAGTTCCAGAACCAGTTCCTGCACCCGGTCCAGTCCCAGAACCAGCTCCTGCACCCGGTCCAGCTCTAGATCCAGTTCCTGCACCCGGTCCATATCCGGATCCAGTTCCTGCATCTGGTCCAGATCCAGATCCACCTCCAGGTCCAGCACCAGCACCAGATCCAGGTCCATGTCCAGGTCCAGCTCCAGCACCCGGTCCAGGTCCAGCTCCAGCACTTAGTCCAGGACCAGCACCCGGTCCAGGACCAGATCCAGCTCCAGCACCTGGCCCAGCTCCAGTCGTCTCAGCGCCACTCAGTCAATGTCCGCTCCCACTGCCACTCCGCCAATCTCCGCTCCCAGCAACACAATCAAGTTCCAGCGCTGAGTCCAGCCTCAACTCCCGCCTTTGTGACAGTCGTCCAAGCTACAACACCTGTCTCCGCCTCGGCCGTCACAGCTCCGGCCCCTGCACCGCTCGTCTCACCAGCCTCACTGGCCGCGGATCCCGCCTCGGCCTCAGCCTACGTCCCTGCGTGGCGGTCACGGCCACCACTGCCTCTCCACCTTGGATGGTGGACCTAGCCACACCCTCGCCCGCCCCCCTCCACTGTTGGATGGACTGGGTCACTCCTCTAGGCACCCCAGAGTGGTGCCCTGGGGGGGGGTCCTGTCATGTTTCCGGTCTGTGACCGCTAGAGGGCGACCACGGACTAAGAACTGGTAAAGTGATCACAGTTGATCCGGGTCAACTATGATTTAATCCCACTGCTCATTGGTTGTTTATGTATACTCTGTATTTAAGTTAAGCCTGTTTTCAGTCCTAGTCACGGGAGCATACACTCACCAAGATCTCCTCCTTGTCTCTTCTACCACCACCTATCCTACCTTAGTTTGTCAAAAGGACTGTATTTTCATCAATTTTTAAGTTTATTAAGTTTATTAAATAAAAACAATACAGCAAAACCTATGCCAAATACTCACAGCTCTTACACAGTGACATACTAAGGAGATGGCAGGGCTAAGACAGAGACATAAGACATAATGATTGCAAAAATACATGGTAAGAAGCACATAAGAAAGAAATACAAGACAGAAAAGATACAAAAACAAGGTGGGGCAGAACATAAGATAAAATAGGAAAGAACCTTATCCTGGTGGAGTTTCTTTTGTTATTTGCATACTCGGTGCAACAGAAGAAAAAAGATAATAGACAATAGAGAATACAAAAAAGGGCAATAAACAATAGTGCAACACAATTACAGGACATTATAGTAACAAAATAACTAACACTGACATTGCTGTCTGTAAGATTTAGTGTGTGGCACCAACAGATCGGTAGTGCAAAATGGCTTATGAAAGGAAGTCAAAGTGGACAGCAAAATAGCAGCACAACAGTTAAGCAACACAAGAAACTCAAACTAGCTTACTAGATGAAGATGGTGGTTACAGCCAAGTAGACACCACAAGCACAGACTGAATCTAGACCAGAGTGTATCTCCTTTATACGTGTAGGTGAGTATGAGCCTTGCTCACTAATTACACCAGGTGAGACTTATATAACTGATGGCAATGAAGCTAATGAAGCTGACCCCACGAGGGACAAAGGCAGCCAACAAACAAACAAAGCACACAAACAAAGTAGCAATCTAGAACAAAGGAAGTCAAAGTGGACAGCAAAATAGCAGCACAACTGTTAAGCAACAGAAGAAACTAACTAGCTTACTAGATGAAGATACAGCCAAGTAGACACCACAAGCACAGACTTGCATGGTACTGAAATCTTTAGAAGGGAGCAGATCATATAATCACTGGACAAGTGAAACCAGGGGACAGGACACAGATTCATTTAAGTTCTTGGGCTTGGTTTGTGCTTGCAAAAAACTTGATCACATGTAAGTATGCTAAAAAAATTCCAAATTGAGCCACCAGTAGCTGTCAGCCAAGGCATGTGTGATGTGTTCTGTTCTAGGATGTGTCATGTTTAAGACAATGAGTGCCCATTTAAGCACATAGTTCTGCAAACCCGTGGTCAGTAGGACAATTTTTGTCCTGAGTAATCTCATCAAGGCTCAATTTCACTGGTATTACAGTACAAGAAGATTTTATAACAGTGTTTTGTTTTCTGACCTATTCCTCACCAACATTGAGAGAGAGCATCTGCTTTGTTATTCCTTGAACAAAGATGATTCATGGCCATCTGGCTTGTCTTTTGTTTAGTCCCTTAAATGGATATAAGGTCTCTGTGGTCAGTCAATAACATGAATGGGTGTGCAGACTCAGAAACTACTGTTGCTATTGCACTAGTGTCAACTTGACAGTTATTTCAATAGCTCCTATCATAATTGCATACTCTAATGGACTTGGAGAACACTTTTCTTTTATTAGAAAATTAAGGGGTAGTCACCAATGTCCTTAAATATTTAAAAGCTGAAAAAATAGAAATATGCAAAACCCCAGAATGCAGTTCTTTGATTTCAAGACTTTCCTTATTGGATATGCTATTGGATAGGTTTAGGAATAGATCTGAATATTGCCAACATAGTTTCACAGCAAGACATAGTCTTACAGCAAGTACCTGAATATACCTGTTCACACACCATTTCTGTGTATTCACAACTGCCAACCTCCTGTTAAGGTTGGAAGTGCTCCTAAGGTCTAATTTGGTGACATTGTGGGTACCTCTCAGCTGTTCTGAAGCTGCTGGCACTATAGGGAATGATGGATTATGACATTATATTTATCATCTATAGATGAGCAGAAACAATGGGTGATGAACATGGTCTAATAAAACCCTGTTAAAGGCCTTTTGTATGTACTTCTACACATCCTCAGCCTGGATATGGAGCAGACATATGATCTAGACAGAATTTACTTTTCTTCTAATTCAATGGAACAGTCCCATGATTGGAGAAGGGGAAGGTGAGATATGAGAATGTGGGAGAAGATGTAAGGGGAAAGGGGGAAAGTGAGAGATAATGCCTCCATTTCCTAATGGTTTTTCTTCAACAGATAAAATCTAACATCTGAGACAACAAAGTCAGAACAATCTACATATTGACTGCAAAATATATAAAACATAAAGCATAAATTAAATCTCTCTTTTGGTGCCAAAGAATTGCTGAGAATCTGTGTTGTCATTGATGTGACATTGATGTGAGATATGAGAAAAAATCTATGGCATATTTTGCCTAAAATTGGGTAAGTCCCCTTGTGGCACCTAAACAGCTCTGACCTGTCAAAGACCTCTAAAGGTGTGAGGTGCTATCTGGCTCCAAAGCATGAGCAGCAGATTAAGTCCAATATGTTGCATGGTGGGAACTAATTTTTCCAGCCCATCCCACAGATGCTCAATTGGATGGAGATCTGGGGAATTTGGAGGCCTGCTGATCACCATGAAGCCCTTATCATGTTCCTCATAATATTCTTGAATAACGTTTGCAGTGTGCTGACACATATTACTCAGCTGAAGGAGGCCACAGCCATTTGTGATTATCATTGCCATGAAGAGATGTACTTGGTCTGTGACAGTTTTAGGTAGGTGGTACATGTCAAAGTAACATCCACATGAATGCCAAGAGGAAAGGATCAGCGACCAGTCAGGCTAGCCTTTGTTTCCCATGCATATCAATGACACTGTCACTGGTTCATTGGTTGTACCAAGCAATAGATACCAGTAATTTCCAACAAGACCCAATGTTTTAGTATTTACAACCTGGCTCATGCTCAGTTCTTTACGCTTGTCCATTTTCCTTAGCTGTAATCTTGCTGCCTAATACGTCCAACAACTGGACAGTTGCCAATGTTATTCTCTTCACCTGCCATTGTGTAGGTGAATAATTCTAGTATAATTCTCATTAAGTAATCAGCCTTATAAAAGTTCTTGCCCCTACAAATTATTGCAATTTTAATTAATATTAAAATTAGAATCATTTAAAAGATGTATTAATAGACTATTACTATAATATACTATATTAGTCTATTACTTGAAATTAATAATAATGACTTTAGTTCTTTAAAAGTAATACTGTGGCTTCATATCTTTAGTGATAAGAACAGACACAAGATTGAATCAAATAACTTTTAACAGGACAATGCCAAAAAAGATGTCTTTGTGTTTGTCTGAATGCGTGTGTTAGTGTGGTGCTCAGATAAGAGGGAGTAATACGCTTATCTTCATTAACTGATAAGCGGGATGGTGGGGATGGGAAGTGTGATGGTTTTCTAACAAAGCTGAATATGTTATTTGAGTTTCAGCCCTGCACACATGTCCCTGATCGGAGCCAGATCACACTTCTCATCTCCGTCCTCACTGGGCAGTCCTGAGGGTGGATCTGGACATGGCTCACTCCTATCTGGAGTTCACCCATCAACTCAGGGCCATCTTTCAACATCCAGATAGTTGGTGGGGACCGACTCCAAACTATATCAGATTGACCAGAGGATGATCTCCCTTTTGAAGCCGGCCCCTTGCACCAACCCTCCTCCGCTTCCATGGATCAGTTCACCAACTACTCCAGCTCCAGCCTCTGTGGAAGCATCATCAGGCTGTTCTCCACCTCCTTCTGTGGACCACTCAGGAGCTGGTGGGGAACCCATGTAGGCGTCTCTGTCACCAGAGGAGAGAGACAGGCACTACTGCGAGGGGCTGTGTGCCTATCGCGCCTCCCCAAACACCATCCTCTTCTCCGGCCGGGAAACAGACAGACCTAATTTGGGAGGGGTAGCTCCCGAGGTTGGCCTGGAGACCATTCCTGTCCTGTACCGCGACCTGGCTAAGGTATTCAGTGAAAAACAGGCCATCCAATTACCACCTCACCGACCCTTAGCCCGCTATAGTCAACACAAGGACAAAGAGCCCCGTCTTTCTTTTTAACAAAAAAGAAACCCGTGGGCGCCAAAGAAGAGGAGGGCCAAATGGTACACTGATGTAATCCTCCTGGCAAAAGGTCAGTAGTTAACTATGTGTTGACTGTAGCGTATTACGGTGAAGAATAGGCACCCTCTTCCACTCATTAACACCGTCCTAGACGCCCTCAATTTTCACAAAGTTGGACCTATGGAGCGCTTATAATCTGGTATGCATCAGGGAGGGGGATGAGTGGAAGGCGGCTTTCATAACACCAAAGAGTCACTACAAAACCCTGGTAATGCTCTTTGGCCTGTGCAATAGTCCCACAGTGTTCCAGTAATTAATCAACAATGTGCTGTGGGACATGCTGGGTCGCAGGGTCGTTGGGCATTTGTATACCTCGATGACCTCTTAATATACTCCAGAACCCTCGAACAACATGTGCAGCGCGTGAGAGTGGTTCTTCAGAAGTTGCTGGCCCACCAATTATACTGTAAGCTGATCAAATCGGAGTGTCGCGCTAAGATTCCTTTAGTAAACAGTCTGGCTTAATCAGTGTACAGTATTAAACTAACGTATACATTGTGGTGGAAAATCAGCAAACAGACAAAGGTTCTTCTCTCACACAAAGACTGTATTCTGCATGCAGAGGAGAATGTTCACCCTGGGGCAGTCCCAGATGAAGTTCTCAAAATCATGTCCTTCGCAGAGGATTCTTATACCTGCAAAGCATCATTCACATTATCTTACTGGGTCAAGTTCATGGGGCCCACCTTGCGTCAGCCTCTATAAACCATCTTATCATTCCAACTCCTCAGTGGGGCGCCACCTGCTACCCAGCTTATGGCTTCTTTCTGGTTGACCACATGGAGATGACCCTGAAACCCTGAAACATGCACTATGTTCTCAAACAGAAAGCTAATCTCCAGAAAAACAGAACAGAAAAACAAAGAGTGTGCAGAAAATAACAACTCATAAGATCATATGACTTTTTGCAGTAACAGTTCAGAGCTGGTTACACAATCTATTCATTTAGTTAATTAAATCACACTAATATGATATAAAAGAAAGAATCATCAACAGAATATACAAATTTTCTCTTACAACGGTATTAAATTTTAACAAAACACAATACTGCCCAGATGCACAGTTGTACTTTGAGATGAACGTTCGTTCGTTGCCGTGGAGAGTGGCGGTGTTTCGGCATTTTGAACGGGAGCTGCTCTGAAACATGGAACAGAGCAGGCAGTTTGTGACTTGAGGGTTGATCCTCGAAGATCGTGGTGGTTCCTTCTCTGGGACAGTCTGGCTGACTCAGGAAAAGAGGGGAATTCGTGGAGGTCTGGGCATCCACTCTGAAATCAACTCTTTGCCTTACAGCTGAAACACTTAAGCTAGCTGAAAATAACAAACCTGTTTTGGATGGTGAAAGTTAATTCTTGTCACATGGGGCCTGAGTGCAGAATGAAGACCTTGGCTCTTCTACGAAAAGGGTGGCTGCAGTCCTGTGTAAATAAGATCACACGCATATGTGAGCTTATTTACACATTACTCATAGCAATCAGAATTCAATCTGGCCATGATTGATGTCTTAATTCAATCTTTAGTGTCAACATTACAGTTAACATAACAGCCTAACACATTTATTTCTAATGTATTCCTGTGCATTTAATGGGTATTAGCAAATTTAGTATTTATACTGTTTATATCTTCCTATCATGTGGACTACATCACTACTTAATTGTGTCTTCAAATGTACAGTAAAACAGTAGCTGACATCATAGCTAAAACCATAAAGGAATCAGGTGTGTCGGGGGTACTTGGATACAGTAACTTTGATTGCTCATCAGTTTTCTGCAGAAAGTTTTACATTAAGATGCAATTTTTTAATTATATCAGATTAATTAATGAATGACTAATGAATACCCTGTATCTACCCCAGAACTATGTAATTAAAGTGATTTAATTAGAATATTAATAGATTTTTTGATTAATTCAAAATCCATTGAGGCAATAAATTGATGTTGAATCCAAGGAGAACTGCTTGTAGCTGCTTCTGACCTATGGGATGGCATTTTTGACAACAGGTATTAAATGACAATGTTATCATATACATTCATAACAACAGCCTTACAACCTGAGCTAGAAACTGCAACATATTGTGAAAAGGGTATTGCCTCTGTAAATACCCCTCTGTTTATTGTATCCTGCACATCCTTTGTCCTGCTGATGCTATTATTTGCACCATAATTATTTATTACTGTCTATCTCCATTCTGTATTTTTGCATACAGAACACCTCTGCTGCTAGAATACAATATCTGTCATAATATTGCATTCATTCAAATGTCAACCACACTAAATGGTTTTCTTGCATCCACTCTCTTGCTCTCTGTGTACTTTGTCTTGTCTGTATTTATGAAGTCTTTTGTTCTTTTTGTTTTTGTTCTTGGTACACAACACACTAAGAATGCTTATTATAAAGTGGCGCAGATGTGGACGAATTTGTAAAGTTCTTTCTCTGCATTTAACCCATTCACCCAAGTGAAGCAGCGGACAGTCAGAGCCACAGTGCCTGGGGAGTGTGTGGGGACGGTACCTTGCTCATGTCAGCTTACTGTAGCATGTGGTTTCAGCCACACTTCAGATACAAATATTTTCTATATTCACAATTTAAATCAGTTGTCTCCCTACATGTTTGTGTTTCTACACTTACAGGTGTGCTGCCACCCTAGCACCTTTATTTGCCTAGGCTATGGAACTATAATCTCGCTAGTAGTGAAAGTGAAATCTTCCAAAAATTCAGAGGTGCTAGAATCTAAATAACCCTCTCCTCGTTCCTTCATGGCCACAGAGAATTTAAGGTCCCACTGCTTTTATGTGAGAGCAATTCTATCTTCAAAGAGCTTGGTTTAATGCTGGGTAGATAGCATAAAAACCCTCTTCCTTCTTTCAAGCCTGTCGTGCAGATTCCTCCACAATAACAAGCATAGTTGCGAAACTTCACTCTGAGCTAACATTTTCTGAGATGAAATGACATCAAAATTGACTAAAGGTGCCTTATTGCAACTGACACTTACTGTAACAAGACTTTACAAATGTCATATTGTTTGTTTTTATTATAAACATTAATGATTAGCTGTTTCAGCTATACACACACACACGCACACACAAACGCACATGCAGAGTTTGAACTCCACAAGAAAGTCTTGCTGTGGTATCTGGCACCAAGATGTTATCAGCAGATACCAGAGCATCACACTATCTTTGCTGGCTTGTCTTTTTCCCATAGTGCATCCTACTATCATGCCTTTCCCAGGTAAGCAATGCACATGCACACGGTAATTCAGATGTTGTTAAAAAAAAAAACTTGATTCGTCAGACTAGACCACCTCTTTCCATTGCTCTGTGGTCCAGTTCTGATGCTCACATGCCCATTTTAGGTGCTTTTGGAGGTGAAGGGTCAGCATGCACACTCTGACCAGTCTGCAGCTACAAAGCACCATGTACAGCAAGCAGATAAAATAAGATAAGCAAGCTGTGATTCAGAATTTATTTTACATGCTTGCAACACATCACAACAATGTTGGACTGATTGGTATTAATATGTAATTATGACCTAGATAATAAACCTAAAGCTTGCTGAATCTCATATTCAGCCAAACTTTTAGGAAAAATGTATGGCACAGTTTAAATCTTGCAGACCAATTCTATGAGTCATCTACCTTGCTGTGGTAAGGAGACTTGCGTAACCCAGTGAATTTGAGAGTGATGCCATCAGTGTAAACTTCTGGCAGGGTCACACATAGCAGCAAGATAGAGGATGACAGACTAAGATGAACCAACCTACAAGACCTCAATGGTGGACCTGGCTGATGAAGGTCCATCAGCCTCAGTTGTCTTGGTTTTCTATCATGGGAATCAGCTGGTATGATGTGAAAAGTATCACATGCTTCATTAGCTAGACATAAAAAAAAAACATGCACAGGAGTCTTACTTCTGTAACTCAGAACAAAATTTACTTTAAGACCTTTTACACAGCTGTTGAAAGCATCCTAAGCAACATTACATCTTTGTTTGGGAAAGCTTTGCAAAGGGTGATCAAGCAGCTGCAAGCTGTACCAGATCTGTTCTACTGCTGCTACAGGACATTTACAGCAGGTGTTATAGGACCAGAGCAATAAAGATCATTAAGGAATCTACTCACAGTTTGTTCACAGTTTGTTGAACTCAGGTTCTGCAGCCTGATGGCCAAAACCAAGAGACTCAAGAGGAGTTTCTGTTTTCATGTCTTTAGGATCCTTAGTGGCAACCTATAAATTGTGAGGTGGAGCCGCAGTGGATTAGACTGGTTGTTCCAGCACACCCCACAGATGCTGAAATTCATTGTTCCAAGGGGATGGTGTACAGGGGTTAGCACGGGCAGTCTGACTAGCATCCCTATACTCAGCAGAGTGAGGTATGCTGTGTGTTGTTTCCTATTGAAACAAGCATTAGAACCAGAAATTCAGTGACTCCTAATACTAGTGGGGGCAGCCCACATGCCTTGTCATTACAGAGATGTTCCAAGTCAGTCATTGTGAAATGAGGGACTACTGCGTTTTTATCTTTATAGAAATTCGCTGGTGGAATTTGTGGCACTGAAGTGAAGTGCAGACATTATTATTTGCCATGGGAGTTCAGCATCATTGTTATTGTGGCAGTGTACATCCCCTCCCATGCTAATGCTAAGGAGGCCCTATGTGAGTTATACGAGGCCCTATGTGAGTTATACCCGAGGGATTTTTCATTATTGTCATGTAAATTTGAAGACTGTTCTGCCCAAACTAAACCAATATGTTGGGTTCCCAACAAGAGGAGCTAATGTACAGAACTTGGTCTACACAAACACCAGATCAGCATACAAAGCATCCCCCCTCCGCCACTTTGGAATTTCTGACCACACTACAGTAATGCTCACTCCTGCATACAACCCACTGCTGAAGAGAGCAAAACCTGTAACAAAGCAGACCAGAACATGGCCAGAGGGAGCTACTGAAGCCCTGCAGGACTGTTTTGAGTGCACAGACTGCAGCATCTTCTGAGAAGTGATGACCACTGGCCAGCAGACAGACATAAATGAGTATGCTGAGACAGTGATGGGATGTTGCCATCATTAAAGCTGTCAATACGCATGCAAACCAGACTTAGTTTACAACAGAGGTTCACAAACTGCTGAAAACATGGGATGCTGCTGTCAGACCTAATGACATCAAAGCGCTCAGAACAACAAAGACCAACCTGTCCTGGGGCACCAGTCTGGAAAAAATGTGAGTATGCAAAGAAAATAAAGAACCATTTCACCCATTCAAGAGATACAAGACACATGTGGCAAGGCATCCAAGCCATCACAGAGAACAGGACCCCTCTGCATGTGTGTGTGACACCCATGCCTTTCTTCCAGATGCACACAATTCCTTCTATGCCAGGTTTGAGGCCCAGAACATCAAGCCAATGCAGAAGACCACCCCCTCCCCCCAGACAACCAAGTGCTGGTTAAGGCTGCTGGTTCCCGGACTTGTACTCAGAGCCTGCACTGACAGGCTGACTGACATCTTAGTGGACATTTTCAACACCTCCCTCAGCCAAGCTATCATCCCACAGTGCTTCAAGGCCACCAACAGTCAACAAAAGTTGTGATCTCGCCCTGTTACACCTGGAACACCGCAACTCCCACGTGAGAATGCTGTTCATTGACTTCCGCTCAGCATTTGTTCTGTTTTTTTATTTTTTCTCCTTTTCTAATCTTGTTTTAACATGTTTTGGTCTATGTAACAATTTATTTATTTATCTTTTTTCATCTTTTTTCAAATTCTGTAGTCACTTTGAGATTTGGACAATGTAAAGTGCTGTATAAATAAAATGTATTATTATTACTATTACTGTCTTGTATGAAAACTACCATGCCTCAGACCGTAGAGCCTTTCAGAGGATTGTGCTGACTACTGAGCGCATCTTTGGCAGCAATCTACCAAGACTGCAAGACATTTACACTTGTCCTTGTGTCCGTGAGGCCACCAGCATCGTAGATGACCTCACCATCCCTGTCACGAAAAGTTTACCCCCCTCCCATCTGGTAGATGATTCTGCAGCATCAGGAGCAGGTCTGCTAGACTGTGCAATAGCTTTTTCTCCCAAGCAGTACGGCTCCTGAACCTCATGCTGATCCTCCCACACTGTCTGCTCCACACCCTGCTCTGCACTACATAACCCCTCCTCTTCACTTTTTCTATGGCTGCTATAAGAGTGAATGTTTACATGAACATTGTCCACATACAGAAATACTTGCAGAAATTGCTACATTTGCACAAGACAATCGCTACATACATACAGTACTGTGCAAAAGTCTTAGTCACCTGTGCAAATTGTTTGAAGTCATTTATATCAGCAGTGGGCTTCTTTCTGCTAGCAAAAACACAGCTGAATATTAGAATAAATGCAAACAAACAAGAAAGCAGTAAGAAAAAATTTCTTTTTTCTAAAAAGTAGTCAATATTTTGTGAGCTGGTTAGAAGAACACAGGTTTGGATCCAGAATTAATAAAATTCCTTAAGCAGTAAATAGAGCCAAACCAGGTGTTTGATGGAGCTGCGAGTAAAACTGGGCTTCCATGAGTGAAGAGGTCTAGAAATAGTTACGTGAACACTTTGCCATACACAAAACCACCATTTACTGTGTCAATGTTGTTTGTTTTTGTTGTAATGTTAGTGTTTTAACAGTAAACAGCTCTTAGGCATAATTTTCTCAGGTGCCTAAGACATTTGCACAGTACTGTATAACTATACAGTCTTATATAGTGTATATATAGTGTCCTTGGACTGCTTTCTTTTGAACTTCAGACTGTAACAGTACTATTTAATGTATTGGCGTATTGTTCAATTATAGATCAGTTTGCCAAGTCTCACTATTGAGTATTCAGGACCTTAAGGAAGTTTACACCAATTAAAAGCAGCAAACTGCATCAGGTCCCTCACAAAACATGCAAAAAGTCCTAGTGCGTGGGTTGCATATGTTACAGAACAGTTGCTTCAGACACCTCCAGCTGTCAGTCAGTCTGTACAGGGAGGTCACTTACACTGAACCTGTGCGTGTGTCTTTACTGTTTCTCCAGAGAATGGCATCATTAAGTCGGACCGTGTGTATGAAGTCATGCTGGCGACAGACCGTGCCCATTTCTCCAGATGTAACCCTTATATGGACTCTCCACAGTCTATAGGTATGCCGCTCCCCCTAAGGCTGTTTGTTTTAAGCCTCATTTGAACTGGATTCACTTTACGGGGAAGGTTCTGTAATATAATCTGTAAAAGGTTTGACTACCTAATTAATATGTAATACAGTATCTGTGTAATTTTCTCTTGAAACATCACGGCCTGCTTGTGCATATCAGTGTTCTGCAAGTTCACCTTTGGTAAAAATAAGATGTTGCATGACAAAGTGAATTAGCAGGTTTTCTTATTAAATTACTGGTCAGTTTAAACAAGACTTACAGATGGAGGTTATTGTCCTGCCAGTTATAGAGGGCAACTCACCCTGCAGTTATTCTTGTTGGACTTGTAAAAACTACAGACATTTCAGATTCATAATGGGTTAAAATCACTCCACAGTTGTTATTGTCAGACCTGTGGTGATTCGTTTTCCCCACTGAATTTAAATGACTGATCATGGGTAATCACTTGAATTGTAAAATCTCCCCAGTTGTAGTTCAGTTTCGATAGAGCAGTATGTCGACTGATTTAACTGTTATGCTCTGAATTGTTTGTGAATGTAGTTCTTTTGAACCTCCACAGGCTACCAGGCAACCATCAGTGCTCCACACATGGTATGTGTTGAGTCTTTCAGCCTTCGTTTGAGCCAAATGACATCCGGTTGCTGTCGGACCACTGCACTGAGAACAGGTGCTGATGAGTGTGTGTGTCTGTGTGTGTGTCTGTGTGTGTTCAGCACGCATATGCTTTGGAGCTCCTACATGATCAGCTGTATGAGGGTGCCAAGGCTCTGGATGTGGGATCGGGCAGTGGCATCTTGTCCGTTTGTTTTGCCAGAATGGTGAGACACAATCATTCTCTTGTTTTCTTTGTCACCCTGTGTTTAAAACACTTTGCCTATAAGCATGCATTATGCTTATTCGAATATACAGGTACCACACTGATCGTAGCTTTCAGGTGTGGGTATTAGACGGCTGTAGTTCATAATTCTCCAAAAAGTGGAATGAATGTTAATAATCCCATAGAGATGTTGCGGCATGAGTAGCTGATATTGGCGATATTTATGTGGGCCTCTCTATGGGAATGTTCAAAACAGTACAGTATAAATTGTGCAATTTATCATTCTGTAGGTTTTTATAATTTCTCACTGAAATATTTACATACTGTTTGTTTAAAAATATACATATATGAATAGCAAATATTGGTGAAATAATTTGGCGCCAAATTATGTACATCCACCTGTTCAGACTATAAATTAAATCACAAGTGTGTTGAATTTACATTTGTCCGAAAGGTGTGTGTGCGTACGCGTGTTTCTTTGGACTTTTGATGTTTCAACATGCGCACTGAATTGCAGGTGGGTCCGAAAGGAAAGGTCATTGGGATTGATCACATAAAGGAACTGGTGGATGACTCCATCAATAATGTGAAGAAAGATGACCCTTCTTTAATATCATCAGGACGAATCAAACTTATTGGTAAGTTAAAAGTTCTAAAGTCAGGGTGCAGGTTCTTAAAATCATTATACCACTGTCTTCAACAGATGAATTGCTTCAAATTCTCTTTATATAACAATTATCATTGCACTGAAGAGCTGTAGGACGTCTAACCTCTGAATAAATGAATTACTTTTTTTTTTTCCCCGATTTAGTTCCTAGAGTTTTTTTTACCGATTTAGTTGTTTCCAATTCCACCCACTGGCTTGGTGTCCCCCAATCACATGGCACCACCAACAGTGAGAGGGTGAAAGCAAACACGCAATTCTTGTGAAAGCCAGCCGCCTGATCTTTTCAAACTGCCGCTCAACGTGCTTGGAAGAGAACACTAACCTCCTGTTCTGTGTGGTCAGACATTCAAGTTGCACTGTGATTGGGGGAGGGGTGTCATTATTTTCCACCCAGAGAAAGCGAAGCCAGTTATGCTTTCTTGGACTCCTGGCCATAGATAGCTGGGGAACCACTACCGATGATGGGACAAATGCTTAAACAGTTGACCCACTCAGGAACCTGATAGCTCTTTTTATATATGTAGGTAAATGGTTAAAATGAGATTAATCATTGCACCTTTTTTTAAAATGATTGACAGTAGCATTACTGTTTTCGGTTATGTTTTAAAGATAAAGCTGATGGCACTTTTCACTGATTCAAATGTAAATACAGGCTTGGAGTGTGTGCGTGATTTAATCATTTCAAGCTGTTTGGTCTCTCTGCACCAAAAAAAAATAGCATCACTGCAAGACTGGTATTGCTACGGCAACCTTCCCTCCTGTTCAGGGATGAAGTTGGCACTCAGGCTGCGTTGGTCATGCTGGCATACACTAATGCTCTCTCTCTCTCTCTCTCTCTCTCTCTCTCTCTCTCTCTCTCTCTCTCTCTCTCTCTCTCTCTCTCTCTCTCTCTCTGTGTGTTTGTGTGTTTGTGTGTTTGTGTGTGTGTGTGTGTGTGTGTGTAGTTGGAGATGGAAGGTTGGGCTATGTGGACGAGGCACCCTATGATGCTATTCACGTAGGAGCTGCAGCTCCCTCTGTGCCACAGGCTGTAAGGTTACCCCCGAAACACAAGCAGCACTTCAGCTGCACAGTTGTTAGCCATATACACATTAACGGCATGTTAGATTTTTGCGTATCAAATTCTAGTACTAAACAGGGTCTTATTTAGTGTTCATTATATACACATATAGTTCCTCCTATTTTAAAAACCCTACTTTTGTGCAGTTATACTATATACTATCGTATATCAAATATGAATTGCTGTATATTTTTTTAGGAGGCACTGTGTAAACTACTTACTTGTGGTGGAAGCAGTAATCTGCAAGAGGAGCAGTTTTTTGTAAAACAGAGCCAGACATACTCTGTCGATCTGGAAATACTTTGTAAATTATTAAACCAATGGCCCGGACAACTGCTTAATGTATAAAAACATGCTGAAATATTAAAAAAAAAACTTCAGCAGCCTTAAAAAAGAATCATTGTCCGCTCGTAATGGATGGGACACCCTAGACATTGTGAGGCTAGTGTTGCAGAATTTAAAAAAAGTTTTTAGAATACACTTTTTTCGTCATCTGTCATTCTTTATGTGTCCACTTATATTTGTTTAGTTCGAGGTACCAACAGCCACAGTTAATTTTTATGACTGTTTACCAACCTGTGTTTACTTCTTCATATCTGAAACTAGCTGGTTTTGATATTGGGACTTTGTCTGATATGTAAATGACGTCCCTCCTGATGGGCTTCCATGGATTGTTTCATTCAAAAGAGCAGTCCATACTCAAATGCTTAAGGTAAATGGGTGGAGTTAAACCCCTGTAAGCTGAATAAGCTTAACAGACCGTCATTTCAAAGAAAATATGTTGTAAAAACCATATCATATAATTCAATTTAAAACAAGCCACTTATGTTTCCATTCATGAGTCAATATGTGAGCTTTTTAACTGCAAAATAATGTTTAGACAACAAAAAAGTAAAGTGTGTGTGTGTGTGTGTGTGTGTGTGTGTATGTGTGTATGTGTGTATGTGTGTATGTGTGTATGTGTGTATGTGTG
>JBBJLS010000041.1:577123-588446 GCA_037577275.1 Bryconaethiops microstoma
CTGTGAATAGAGATTTTCCATTGAAGAGGAAAGGGTAGTCCAAGACTAGGCTTAATCCCTGTCTGGGAAACCAACCCTATATCGCTCACTCCTAAAGCTGCTCTTGTTAATTAATTAATAACTGATCAGAATCTTGATACCTTATGTCTTACAGAGATCTAGATTAGTTAAGAAGTGCACTATCTCTCCACGATGCAGAAAAATTTGTCTATGCCTTTATTACTTCCAGACTCGATTATTGTAATAGCCTCTTGTCAGGCTGCTTCAACAAAAATCTAAATAAGCTTCAACTAGTTCAGAATGCGGCAACCAGAGTCCTCACTAGAACCAGGAAATTTGACTACATTAGCCCAAAATTATCAATACTTTATTGGCTTCCAATGAAATTTCGTATTGACTACAAAATTCTACTAATGACATATAAAGTCTTGAATGGCCTTGCACCTGAATACCTTCGTGAACTTGTCTCTCACTATGAACCTCTGCACTCGCTCAGATCTCAAGGTGCTGACTACTTACTTGTCCCCAGAATCATGAAAGCTTCAGCCGTGGGAAGAGCGTTCTCATTTGTAGCTCCTAAAGTCTGGAATGCTATTCCAGGGCACTCTCATGCCCATCATACTCCTTGGTTCTGCCCTTTTTATCTAGGCTGCTTTAGCAAGATATGCCGGAGTCTTAACTTGCTCGTCTCACAAATATAAATAATTCTCTCTATATTTAAACAGAACTTACTCTTTTTTTATTTGAGGGGAACTGCTGCACATTTGTCTAGCCTGGCTGATCACTATGGGACCCCAGGTCACCACCCTCCCGGGCCTGCAATCGCTGTGGTCCTGTGCCAAAATGCCCTTGACTGATTTCGGCAGCGCAGAACTCCACACATACCCTACCCCAATTAGAGGCAACTGCTGCTTAAAGCTCCAGCAGAGACTGTTGCTCCTGATCCTGTTGTTTATGGATACTTTTCCAACAAAATGTACCTTTATGGACACTTAGTGGTTCCAACTCTGTTAGCCGTAGATTGCCTATATGTCAGTAATCTTGTTCATGAGGGCCTTCTCTTGTTATTTATCCCCATAATGACCTTTTCTTTATCTCCAGGTTGACCTGAGGAGGATTGAGTCTTGGTTCCTCCTGAGGTTTCTTCCTCCAACTGAGGGAGATTTTCCTTGTCTCTGTCACCCTTGGCTTACTCACTAGGGGCTCGGACCTGTATTCTGTAAATCCATCTTGGTTGTATAAAGTGCTATGTAAATAAAATTGAATTGAATTGAGATGTTTCTCTGCTCAGATAGTCCAACTGTTTATGTCATTAGGAATTACCCACCAAATTACTGCCCCTAGCATGGTTGGTGACCAGTTTTTAAATGTTGTCTACACGATTTTTAGCTTATAAATGGTATCCAATTGGAGTGTTTGTCCTTTTTAAAGCATATATTACATAAGAAAATTATTTCTCTTGCTATATTCAATTCAATTTAATTATAATTATATAGTGCTTTTTACAACCAATGTTCTCACAAAGCAGCTTTACAGAATCCAGGTCCAAGTTGCTAGTGAGCAAGCCAAGGGTGACAGAGGTGAGGAAAAACTCCCTAAAGCTGGTGAAAGCAACCTCGGATGGAACCAAGACTCAAAAGGGGAACCCATCCTCCTGTCACGGTTCCGGTCTTGATAATATTGGGCTAATATGGTTAAATTTACTTATTCTAGTGCGGACTGTAGCTGCCACGATCTGGACTAATTGAAGCTTATTGAGGTTCTTGTTGGAGCAGCCTGATAGCAAGCTGCTACAGTAATTGAATCTGGAGGTGTGGACTATTTTTTGCATCATGGAGGAATAGTAGTGCACTTCTTAACTTGTATTTCATATTTTAGTGAGAATGATTAGACCAGAAAGTTTGTTTCTAGCAACTTTTTTTTGAACAAGGACCTCTGTTTTATCTGCATTGAGTAAGAGAAAGTTGTATTACATCCAGTTTTTTATATCTTTAACACAGTCCTCAGTCTTATTTAATCAATGTTTATCATCTGGGTTGGAAGAGATATTAAGTTGTGTGTCATCTGTGCAGCAGTGGAAGTTAATCCCATGTTTTTAGATAACAATACCTAATGGCAGCTGGTGGCCTACTGGTTGTGGGTTCGAATTCCAAGCCTACTGGGGACCTCTGTGGTACCCCTAAGCAAGCTACTGTCCCCACATACTGTTCCCCGGGTGCTGTGTTCCTGGCTGCCCACTGCTTCACTTGGGTGAATGGGTTAAATGTAGAGAATTTTCAATTAATTCAATCCGAGCCCCTAGTGAGTAAGCCAGAGGCGAAAAGAGGTGAGTAAAAACTCCCTTAGCTGGAGGAAGAAACCTCGGGAGGAACCAAGATTCAAAAGGGGAATCCATCCTCCTCAGGTCGACCTGGAGAGAAGGAAAAGAGAGTCTTTATGGGGTCAGAACCATTAAGTGTCCATAGAGGTAAATTTGTTGGAAGAGAAACTGAGAGTCTGTAGTCCATAAAACACCAGGAACAACAATCTCCACTGGAGCTTAAAGCAGCAGTTGCCCCTAATTGGGGTAAAGCACGTGTGGAGTTGTGAGCTGCCAAAACCAGTCGAGGGCATTTTGGCACAGGTCCCCAGCGTTTGCAGGCCCGGGAGGGTGGTGACCTGGGGTCCCATGGTGATCAGTCAGGCTAGACAAGTGTGAAGCAGTTCCCCTGCCTCCCAGCTCTACACGTTTCATCTGGCAGGAAAAATTTATTACAGAAGGCCAGACTAAACAAGTAGGTTTTCAGGCTGGACTTAAAAACTGAGATTGTGTCTGAGTCCCGAATGTTAATCAGAGTAGCATTCCAGAGCTTGAGTTCCATATATGAGAATGATCTTCCCCCTGCTGAAGCTTGCATTATTCTAGCGACAAGTAAGTAGTCAGCACCTTGTGATCTGAGTGACCGTGGAATTTCATAAAATCTTAGATAGAAATTATGGATTAGAAACAGGTTGATAATTTGATAGCTCACATGAAACAAGCTTTGTTTATTTATTTATTTATTTTTGAAACAGAGGCTAAATAACTGGTATAACTTAACAGTCTAAAGGTTTTTAGTAGATACCAAATACTAAGTGAGGAATTTAATACTGATAGGAGAGGTCCGATAATTACTGGTAGGACTTCTTTAAGCAGACTTTTGGAATAGAATCAGGTAGAATGTACAGGTAGAAGAAGGGAGAATAATTGTAGTGAGCTCTGCTGGTTGAGCTGGATAAAAAGACATCAGCCTCTGTGGCTAAATTTCTTCTTTGGCTGTATCAGGCAGCAACCGTGGTGGAGTAAAATTTCTAGTTTGAATTTCTGAGGACTTTATTCTGCTAAAGTTTATTGTTGAAAAAGTCCATACTATCATCACTACTATAGTTTTTAGGTACCTGTGATTCTGCACTTCCCTGGTTCCTGGTTAGTTTAGAAATGATAAGAAACAGAAACCTGGTATTATTTTTGTTAGCTTCAATGAAGGATAATAAATAGGCTGAACATGCAACAGTAAGTGCTCTGTTTTAGTCTCTAAGGCTCTCCTTCCAGGCGGAGTGGAAAGATTCCAGCTTGGATAATTGCCATTACTGCATTAGTCTTTGAACATTTTGCTTTGAAAGGGTGTGTTTGTATACCAAGTATTGAGCATTTTCTGTCTGTCTTTTTTACATCTTAGTGGTGTGATGTAATCTAGCGTGGATCAAAGAGAGTTCTCTAAGTATTCAGTAAAGTTTCCTAAAACTGCTTTACCAAATGGAGTGCCAAATATGATTAATATGTAATCAGGTAGTGATCTGAGATTACTGTGGTCTGTGGAAGAATCAGTATTTTACCCACGTTAACATCTAGAGTTGAGATTAAATTGAGTATGACTGCAGCAGTAAGTAGACCTCATTACATTGTGAGTAAAGCCAACCTTATGTAGAATTGAGGCAAATGCAGATTTCAGTGGATCCTGATCTTTTTCAAAGTGGACTTTAAAATCACCAACAATTTTATTTTATCATCTACTAAATTTGCTAAGAAACAACTAAATTGTTGTAAGAACTCTGTATATGGTCTTTGTGGCCTGTAGACAGATCTTATTTGTATCTAGATTAGCTATGTTAAGGAAAAGAGTTTCTGAGGATGGGAACGTTAACTCTGTTTTCTGATTAATACAAAGTCATTATTCTCTATAGAGTGGAACCTAGGAGGTGACTCAAGGCAGATAGTCAGTTTAGCCAGTCTTTAGCATGCTGCCTGGCCTCGGCGCTGGTTTGTGGATTTACATTTATGGCATTTATCAGACACTTTTATCCAAAGCGACTTCCATTCCCTAACTACAGGGGACAGTCTCCCTGGAGCAACTTGGGGTTAAGGGTCTTGCTCAGGAACCCATGACCTCTTGGTCCAGAGGCAAGTACCCCACCACTAGGCCACCACCTTCCCTTACGTTTACAATCATGTCAGATTTTGTTGATTAACACACATCTTTGTGTGGCAGGCGGGATAAGTGCAGATCAGACAGCTAGGTCATGAAAAATGGATTACCTTACTTGCATATTTGCTTTTGAAGTGAAGTGACTATTTAGTAATATGTGAACAGACAACAGCACACAATGTGAACTGCACAAAATTCATTCTTTGCATTTAACCCATTTACCAAGTGAAGCAGCAGGCAGCCATGAACACAGTGTCAGGGGAGCAGTGTGTGGGGACAGTACCTTGCTCAAGAGTGGTGCCACAAGCAGTTTTGGGACTCGAACCCATGACTTTCTGATCGCAGGGTGAATGCTCTAACCACTAGGCCACCAGCTGCATTCCATTTCAAGAAGCCTTGAATGATCTTTAGTAAGAAAAGTCCAAAAATTAGTTTGGGGTCAGGACCTTCCACATACAGGTCAAAGGAGCATCTACAACTAATGCAGAAGCCTTTGGTATATCAAAGCAAACTGGCTCGCCCACTGTTACCAAGAAGCAATTAAAATATTTGCTGAAGCTGTAATATCATTCACACATATTGATATATGAGAGTCTTCTATGCATGAAATATTGAGCTCCAGTAAAACTTTGATAATAATACCCAAGGCTACAAGAACCAATTTACCTAGTCCAACTACTAAAACTGATGTCCCGCCTCTCACTTTTCTTGCACATATCATCTCACAGATGAACAGCATGAAGTGTATGCGGAATGATTTCTCTCATACACAATCATGCACAAACACTTTGTTTGAGGGCTTTAGAGCAGGTGTGAATGTGATTTTGGTATTAAATTAAGTGAGTTTTATCTTTGAGCCTATGGAAATATTTTTGTGTCACACAGAGAAAGGAGGGAGGGAGAGAGCAAGATCCCTTATAGCTTTCCCCGTGGCATTCTATGACCTAAATCTACCTTTCTAATTCATCCTAGTTACAGTACTTTCCATGGATAGCATTTTGTCTGAGGACAGGCAGCCAGTTTTTCAGCAACGTCAGGAGTCATAGAGACTGTGCCATGCATTCGATCTGTACATCAGGTAAATACAGTTCAAACTGTTTCTGACACACAGAGATTAGGCTGCTGGTAGTATTTGCACCATTTGCTTTGAATTCTACAAGGATGTCTGTACACCAGAAAATTTAGCTGTGGAATTGAACACAGTGGTATCAGGTTAGATGTCTCGCAGTTGTTTCTTGGCTCAGATAGTCCAACTGTTTGTGTAGTGAGAAATTACTTACCAGATTTCTGTCCCTAGCATAATTTTTTGGGGGGATGCTAGGAGCATATCCCTTCCACTTTTTGTCATGGCCAGTTTCATCTTCCACCATTTTATGTAGGCTTTTAGTTTGTTAAAAATAATAATTAAAAAATTATATTAATACTTAGGTTACGGATCCTAGGACTCGGTACCGCAGTAACAAAAATGACTTGCATTAAGCAGAAAGAAATTGAAGCACGAGGACACGGTGCATTGCTTTTCATTCTGAAACATCTCTGAGGAAAACGTCTGACCCGCCCCCTTTTCTTATTCCCCCTAGGCAACTCTCACGGAAGCAACGTTCCGTTCCTCAGATAATGCCGTGCCAATGCATATAATAATTTGACATTTTAAACACATTCTTGTACACAAATATACAAATATCCCTATTAGTTATATCTGATCACCTTTTTTTTCCTAGAGGTGCGTCACACTCCTCCCCCACAACCAAAGTGGCTCCAGACACTTACATGAAATGGCAAGTTTTGAAAGAAACAATAGCAAAACAACATCATACAGTTAAGAACTATATGCACTTCCTACTTTAAATATGTATGCCCTGCAAGTTGTGTGTGTGCAAACTGTGCTTCCCTCTAACCATGTATGAACTAGGTACATAGTAGTGAAAGGCATGGAATAAGAAGCATGTACTGGAATGACAGTGAGTATGGTGGAGGATACCATCAGGGAGCATAGGGAGCATGAGTATTAATTGCACTTAAAGTAGGGCGTGACTGGTAAGTTGGCTGGCCAAGAGATGAGTAAGTAAACATTTGACCTAGCCTTGTCTCACTTGTCGACCTTCTTAGTGGGACAGGGGAGGCAATTTGAGAGTTTTGTCTTAGTGCCTCTTGGTCTGCGTGTTCGGCCAGCTTTTGGACATCATCAAGCTGAAGTGAACTTTGGCATAACTGCTGAATATTCTCCTCAGGTTCTGTCTGATATGTCATTGCTCGTCTATTTTTGAGTTGTTGTTCATTCTCTCCATGTGAATACTGTTCACACCAATTTCTACTCCTTTTGACATTTGGTCTATCATAGGTGAGGCTTGGGTTCTCCTCAGTTTGTCTTCTTCATTCTGTGTTCCACCCAATCGGAGTCCTCCATCCCAACCTTGGGTCTTTTGGGCAAACATTCTTTTTGTTCGTCCATTTTGGACTCTTACCAGTTTCTCATTAGTCTGAACAACTGTTTTCTCAGGTAATGCATGTGACTTCAGCCTTGTCATTTGCTTTTCGCAGGACCTGTTTGGTCTTTCTGAAATAGCTGTTGCTCTTGGCTCTGTCCATCTTGGTGGAATCCTCAACCAGTAACCTGTTGTGGATGCATCATCCAAGTAAGGTTTTTCACTGGTCATAGCCTCCATCTCTTTCATTACGCTCTCTCACTGTCTCGCTTCATTGTGGTTGCTTGACACCTGATTTGGTTAACTCTAGGGGAAACTCTACTCGTAAATCATTCACCAGCAAAAGCATATTTCGGTGAAGAGTTCGGGTTTTGGCTTTGTTGTCACCCTCTGGATAGATCAAATACACTGGATTTCTAAAACGTGTTCCTTTACCACATAGATTCTCTTCTCCCAATAGGAGCGCAGTTTTCCAGGTCCACCTCGTTCACCTAAGTTCCTAACCAACACCCTATCTCCAGGTTTAAGGGCCACTCCTCTCACCTTCTGATCATAATTATCCTTGCTCTTTGCACTAGAAAACAGGCTGTTCTGGTTAGCAATATGGTAGGCTTCTGTCATTCTTTTGCACCACATTTCAGCATATCCCTTATGTGTTACTAGATCCGTCTCCTCTTCAAGGGAAAACTGAAGATCTACTGACAGGCGAGGATGTCAACCATACAGCACAAGTAAGGGGAATAACCAGTTGACTCTTGCCAGGTGCAGTTATATGCATGTACAATCTGTGCGAGATGACCTTTCCAGGCTTCTTTTTCCTTGTCTGTCAGTGTACGTAACATCTGTAGCAATGTACAATTGAACCGCTCAGCCAGATTACTTTGAGGATGATATGGAGAGGTCCTGGAGTGATCAACATCAGTGAGGCATCCCAGAGTTCGGAAAAGGTCATTTTCAAAATCGTGTCCCTGGTCATGATGAAGCTTTTTTGGAAATCCAGATCAAGGCATAAAGTTATTGTAAATATGCTCTGCTGCAGTCCGTCCAGAATTTTTTTGGGGCTGGATAAGCCTGAACAAACCTGGTGAAGTGGCTGATTACTACCAAAATGTATTCATAACACCCTTTGCGCTTTTCTAGAAGTAAATAATCTGTGCACACCAGTTCAAGGGGTGAGTTAGATGTCAAACTACTAATCGGTACATGCACATGTACAGTGGGTTTTTTGCTGTTTGATGCAACTACATTTCTTTGTCATGTAATGTTCTATACACCTTTTCATGTACGGCCAGTAAAACTGTTCTCTAGCCAGGTGAAGTACTCTTTCTGTACCCAGATGACCCATGGTATAATGAAGGTGCTCCAAGATGACAGACTGGTACTTCACGGACAAAACTAACTGTTTTCTTTCTGGGGTCCGTCGATACATCCTCCAGATGAAACCTACTTCTCTCATGGAGAAGTCTATGTGCAGTTCCTTTCACTGACCTTATGATGTCACTTGTGAGTTTTCCATTCTTCTCTTTGACCTTTATAATCTCCCCGATTGTGGGGTCTTCCCTTTGAGCTTTTGCCAACTCAGGACTTTTTTATGTGCTGGTGGGTGAGGCTGTGAGATAACATCAAGACAGGAGAGAAAGAGAGCATCTGTCCAGGCCACTTCCTTTCTCTGGCCCCCTGACTTCCCTCCTAGGCTGCACTCACAACATCCTGTGACAGTTTCTCTATGCTGTCAAGAGGAAGGCAGAACAGAGTATCCGCATCAACATTCACCCTATCAGGTCTATACTTGATGTTAAAGCAGAAGTCTGACAATTCTCCCACCCATCAATGTCATACTGTGTTCAGTTTGGCTGTGCTCATGATATAAGTGAGTGGGTTATTGTCAGCATAAATGGTGAAGATAATCTCAAAATTTCTCACACACCGCCCACTCCAATTTGCCACTATGTATATGGTAGTTTTGCTCTGCCGGAGTTCAAGTTTGCAATATGTAGCCAATGACTCACAGCTTTCCATCTTATTGCTGGTGTCATGGAGAAAATTGGAGTGAAAAGTCTGGATCTTTTTCTAAGTTCAAAATCAAACGCAGTCAGAAGGAGGCAATGCTGTTTATTAAGGCAGCTTCATGGTCCTTGGGAGCAGTGATCAAATGCTCCTCTTGACAACTCATACACTCAGTTTAAATGGACTTTTAGAATACAACACCCCTTTTTCAGATTACACCCACTCATTGGTCTTTGATAATAAGAGTAGTAATTGAATATTCAAAACTCCACTTTTGTTTCAATGTGTCCGCCTTCCCAAGTGTTTTCTAATAGGTATGAGGTCAGGTATCATTTACTTAACAATCCTCCATCATGAATACTCACCCCCATTTTATTTCTATACGATGATGCCTTGTGTATGTGAACATCTCATGGATCATTAACATTCAGCGTATGCAAAGACTCCTTGGCTCCCTCTATTCAAGCTCATGCTGACTGTAATGTTCATGAACTTCTGACATAAAAACACACTCATCACCTATCTTTGACAGGTGACCTTTTGGTTTTCCTATCTTGAGTAGACTAAATGTGTATTTACCTACAGTTAAATAAAGATTACCTTTGTGGATTGTTTAGAATTTTCCAACCCTTCTCCAGAGGTTAAAGGGCACATGCTGTTCTCCATAAGGAGACTGCAAATGGAGCCTCTTGTACCTTCTAACTATACCACATGGACTATTAGGGTAGCAAAGACATATCATACTTTTTAGCCTTTTTCCAATCTGTTATCATTCACAGCTTCATCACTGGTAAAGCACTGCCCAGGGACCCTGTTCTGATGCATCAGTGTGCAGAACAAATGGCATGTCAAAAGCCGGGTATGCTAAAACTGGAGGAAGGGTCAACAAATCCACCAGTCTCTCAAGTGTACCTTGATGTTCAGCTGTCCACTCAATCGGCTGCCAAGATGACAGTTGTGGGCCTTTGGTTTTACTCTGATGGGTAGGACCTTGTTGTACCACCGATTTCCCTTGGAGCAATGCATACAGTGGTTGAGCTATTTTAGAGAAGTCCTGGATATAGGTCCAATAATAGCTCAGGAAGCCAAGAATCCTCCTTACGTCACATACTGTCTGTGGCAATTTTGTCTTTAGTGCCAATATAGCCTCGAAAGTCTTTGGGATCGACTCAAACCCCTTCTGCAGACACCAAGAGTGTCCCCCTAGAGTATCTAGCAGGTCCCATATTCAAGGCATTGGGTGTCAGTCAGGTATAGTTTTCTTATTTAACAGCCAGTAGTCCATGCAGAGACACAAGGTGCCATCTTTTTTTCTCACACATACCACAGGAGCAGCATAGGAGGACTTCAATTTAACTATCCATCCCTTCACAACGACGTCTTGAACGTATTCTCTCAGCTCTTTTAACAGTGGCTTCGTTAAGGAGGCATACGCTCTCTGCCCAGGAATGTCATTTGTTAAGTTTATCACCATTTGCAGACTAGGGTTACATCCGATATCATTTCCATCCATTGCAAAAACCTTAGACTCCTCATATAGTATTCTCTTGGCCACTTCCTGTTGTTCCTTCTCCAGGTGACTGAGGTTTACAGGTGGGTACCGTAGTGATGGGGATGGCTCCGCTAGGCATGGGCCTCTTGGGTTGTTGCAGGTGGCATCAGTTCGTTGGGAGTGTTCGCACCCACAAATCAATCATGGACTACAAAAGTAACAACACTTGTCCATCCAGCTCACCAGACTCTACCCTCCCTGATGATCTAAATCATTTCTTTGCACAGTTTGACAAGGACACTAACTATCAAAGCACACTACACAGGAGGAGTCCTCTACAGGAAGAGGTGGGTATCCTGGAGTGCTGAAGCCATGACAAAAATCTCTCTCTGAATTCTATGAAGACAAAGGAATTAATTCTAGATTTCAGAAGGAGGAGTCATGGTGGCCACCAACCCATCAGCATCTGAGGAGAGATGGTAGAGGTAGTCCAGAACTTTAAATTCCTAGGTATTACATTTACATTTACGGCATTTAGCTGACGCTCTTATGCAGAGCAACGTACAACAGTGCTTAAGTAGTCTACATCTGTTTTTTAAACCTGTAAAGATTCACAAAGATAACTCAAGTCCACATCCATTGTTCAACCAAGTTACTACATGCTCACTAAACCTAGACTCCCAACAAAAGACACCTAAACAATACCTGTCAAAGAAAGTTTTTTTTTTTTTATTAGTAGGAGAAAGCGAAATGAAACACAGTTAGTCGCAAAGGTGCTCTTTGAAGAGGTGGGTCTTCAGGCTACGCTTGAAGACAGCGAGGGACTCCGTGGATCTAATAAGAAGAGGGAGTTCGTTCCACCACTGGGGGGCCAAAACTGAGAAGAGTCTCGACGCATGTCTCCCTCTTCTTTTGAGCAGCGGGGGCTCAAGACGAGCCGTGCTTGAAGCCCT
>JBBJLS010000041.1:588546-606362 GCA_037577275.1 Bryconaethiops microstoma
TGTGTGTGTATGTGTGTGTGAGTGAGAGAGAGAGAGAAATGGAGTGTGTGTGTGTGTATACAGTACACTACCGAAATTTGCGGAGGTTACGTTCCAAGAGAACCCGCGAATTGTGAAAAACTGCTAATTTGTGATGTGGTAAAAAAAATCCCTACAAATGCACATTTTTATAGTGTAAACCCAAAAAATATCCCCAAATACACTCCCAAAACACTTAATTACCCTTATAAAATGTAAAGGTAAACCTGTATATGTACAGTACAGTGTACACTGAACTACTGTCTCTCGCAGTTAATTCATGCAAGCGCATTTTCTTTGGTATGTGCTGTCGTTATAATCAGGGTAAATACAGCAATAATTTAAATTTATTTACAATAACAAAAATACAGTAAAATGTATGGGTAATCACCAATAATGAATGATATTGATTGAAGATAAGGATTTACAGTTCATCCGGTGGCGCCTCTTCTTCAGGCGCTTCAGGAGGAGTCGTACTGTAGTGACCCGCCAGTTAAAGCAGACACTGGACAGCAACTGAGCTCCGCAGCTTTTTTTAAATTAAAGTTATTATAACAGTTGAGTTGCTTTAAGGCCACAACTCAATGCCACTAAACCTTGAATGAGCACTAACCCGCTCACCTCTCTCACTGGCTTATCAGGAACATCCACAATCACACCATGCATGTGTGCACTCAAACTTTTTCTGCCGCTTAGGTTCATTGCCAAAACCCTTAGAAGGTGCAGGGCGTTTGGGTGGCATCTTAGGGCTTTAAGAAGAACAAAACAAAAAACGTATGAACACAAGGGCAGCACCCAATACACGGTTGCATTGCGTTTTCTGGACAGTACTAAAATATATGTAGAATTATATTTTATGTGGAAATTTAACTTAATTTACATTAATATTTATGTTACAAAATCTGTAAATTATGTTTTTCATTATAATTTAGCATTAAAATGCGTAAAAATACATATTGCCACTGAAAAAGCAAAAAAAAAAAGTGGAGGATATTTGCGGTTTCCGCGAATTTGTGGGGGTTTCAGCGAACAATTATTAGTTCGGTTCTAAGAAATAATCCGCGAAGCAGTGAACTCTGAACCACGACTTCCCGGGGGTTTACTATATATATAAATATAATTTTTTAATCTGTGTCATTGCATATATGTGAATAGAGTGTAGTTTTTTGTAATTATGTCTATGCATTCAAGCACTGCAACAGAACCTTAGAATTGAAAGATTACGCATTATCTCCATGCTGTTATCAGTTTAATAAAAGGTTCTTTTGAAGTGTTTTTAAACATAATTTAAAAAAACTGTCCTACGAATACAAATTCTTATACTTTGACAACAAACAAACAAAGGGTTAGCTTTCATAATAGACCAAGATTATGATCATAGTCCAAGGGGTTCAAGAAAAACAACTTTAATGAATTGTCAATATTTGTCATTTTGGTTTTCTTTAAAAATAGTAGAGCTGGACAAGACTCTTAGTAAAGGAATAAGAACGTTTCTGGGTTCTCAGTGAATGCATGAAACATGAGGCACACAGACTACTAGTGTATATGCATATTTTGTTGGCAGGATATTAATTAGTCAGGAACCTTTCTGTTCTCATGAATGGGCCACCATTGGGAGCGCTGGTTTTCTGCAGATATGTATGTCAATGATTTGGAGTTGTTTAATTGTGCCTAGTTGTAAACGTGTTTGTCTCTTTAAGACAGATATATGTAAATGTCAAAAACTGATCTTGGATTTTCATTTACAAAAATAAACTAAGAAGCAAATGAAGGCTAATTAAAACAGTATAAAGCATAAAAGCAATCATTTTAGTCAAACTGATTTATCTTCAAGATGAATGAAGCAATGCATTTTAAAAGCATCTTTTATTGTTAAAATCAGTGCATCTTCTTGTGTTGGTTGTCCTGTCAAGCATAATGCTACATGATGTAAAATTTCCTGGAGTCAAATCTGTATTGTGTACTTCTACTATGAACTGGGGTAGTTGACTATACTACAGGACTATATGATTGCACAAACTATTAGTAAGTACATTCTTTTGCCACTATACCTTGAATATTTAGGAGTATATTATTATTTATGTAAGAACAGACTGAGAACATGGTTGGATGGAGATACTGTGCCATACACAGGGAATCCATATTAGACCTTTCTCATTGGATTCTTCCGTAAAACAATAAAAATAACGTTTACATGAGTGAAAGAGAAAATTGTGTGCACCTTTATGACAATTAATACCAAACAAAGACAACAAACAAAAGTTATTTTAACTTCTACTAAATAATATTTGGATTAGAATTTGTGTGTTCATGATTTTGTAGTGAGGTCCATCATGTTAGGGTCGCTGGATAAACTAGGCTACTCCTTTGTTTTGTGTCGGCATTCCGTTTTGTCCCTTTCGGAACACAGCCTTTAGGTTTAGGTATCCTGGTGGGTCCAGACTGTTGGAATGCTTTAAGCGGTGTCTGCCAAGAAGGAAGAGGGAAAAATACACAGGGTATCAATCTATCTGTTTACTAGATCTATAAAAAGTGCAATGCAGTTTCATTGTTATAAAAGGTAATGTGCATGTGAATAAGTCTGTGAAGGTGTTGGCAAATGAATTTATCAGTATAGCAATATATGCAATCCATGTCCACAAGATGGTGCACTTCCCCTTTAAAACTTAATTCATATGCAACAGTGAACGTTTTAAGCTATTTGGGGTTTTTACGTACGTTTTTCTGGGGTTTTTCTTTTCCTTTTTTTGATTGCAAAGTAATATATTAATACATAATGTCATCCAAACATTGTCATTGACAAGAGAGTGTCAGCAGTCATCGAATGTGGAGGAAAGAATGTGGCTGTGAATTGCACAACTAGCCCAAAAAGCCTCATCAAGCAAAAAAATATGCACTGTATTTCACTGCAACATAGCTAACCGAATGAACGGTGTAGTCCATACAAAGGACCTATCCATTCAAGCTGAAATGTTTGATTTAAAAGGCTCTAGAGCATTTTCTTTGAGTATGTTTCCTTTTTAAAAAAGAGGCCACAGAAAAGAGGCTGACAGACTGCTGTTGAATCATTTCAGCAGTAATATGTGAGAGGTGGTGGTGAATTACTCTCCTGAGGTTTGCCTCTTAGTTCTGTTTACTGCACAATCAAGTTTAAACTGTCATATAATCCCAGTGAGGGAATGATGTAACCACACAAACATTTTAAGACTGTTATGTCATCACCGTATGAACAGACTCATACTAGGAAGTGAACCACAACCAGAAGTACATCAAATAGTCTTGGGGCTGAAGAAATCATATACAAAGTGTTCTAGATTGTGAAATGTTTCAAATTTCACAATCGAATTAATTTATACTAGAAAGTCTACACAACACTGATCTAGGTTTTGTCCAGTTTGTACATATAAAGTAAAATAATTTTTTTAATGCTTTCTTAAAGTAACTATCTAGAATTGAGCAGTGGATCATAGTAGATTTTTGGATTCTGGTTTGTTGTTCTGACAAATATAGTGAAGCAGATAATCAACATGGGTCTAGTCTAAGGGATTTATAATCATTGCACATAGTGACCACTAATTCAAAGTGTCCATTTGGAGTTGTGAAGGACAGAGTGAGCACATCCTGTGGCAGGAACGACCCACTTACGTTTACATTTACGGCATTAAGCAGACGCTCTTATCCAGAGCGAGATACATCATTTCAACTACTGTCACCATGGAAACCAAACATGAGGTTTGTTTGGGGTTTGGATTGCAACTATATTGTGATTTTTGTGTTTGGTTTTGTTGTTTTGTTTTTGTCACACTGATACTCATGTAGTCTATTTTGATTGTCAACTGCACTTACATCTACAGTGACAGTGAATTAGTGAAATGAATAGAAATACGTAAAGGAACCTCTTTTTCCTCTTTTTTCTTTTGTTAAACCTATAGCATAATGTCATTTTAAATTATTAATCGGTTTTCTAAAGCATGCATTGCTTTGGCTCTCTAGTCACCAAATAAAATGAAAAGAATTTTGGTAGACCTGAACAACTAGTCACGATCTAATGATACATGACACTAGGGACAGGAATGGGGCATGTGTTTTCATGGACTGTTACAGCTGTTCTAATCTCCTCAATGAATGACAGCATTCTTATCCAGACCATTTTCCCCCTGAGTGTGCAGTCCAGAGGACTCTGAATCCAGACTGTATAAATTCCACCCTGAATCAATTTAACACTTCATATAGTCAGCCTTCTGTATTAATGGTGAGTCACAGTCTCAAGCCATGAGGAAGCCGATGATGAATAACAGTGACAAGAAGAACTCAAAAAGAGCATGAGAGTGAAACCCTGAGAGGAACCAAGACTCAACAGTTGAAATATCCTCATCTGATCAACAATGGGTAGCAAAATTACAATAGCAATGATATAAGAATTATGTTTAAAGAATGGAAGTTAGCCTGAGCATTAAACAAAAGCATGATCAGATAGATGAAATTGCAGTTCAGACCAACAGTTCTCTGCTCATCTGTATAAAAGAGAGTCTGCTTGAAAAAATGGTGAAGCTGTCTGTTTGCTTATGGTCATATGGAAAGTGGTACTGGATGACTACTGTTGTTCTGTCTAGGTAGTGAAAAGAAAATTTGTTGGATCTTATTTACAATATTCTTTTCAAATGTTCAAAAGAGCAAAAAGTGCTTCTTTCAATAAATAATTTAATTAAAGTGCTTTTTTTTAATGCAAAGACAGAAACTTAATCTATAACCATGGTTAAATTAATTTAACTCCTGCTTTCCACTGTATCATTGAAAATCAGTCAAGCACAGACTTTCTTGCTGTTGGCTGATTATAGTGTTTTGGATAGGGGCAGAAACCATGACATCAGCCTATGATTTTAATTCAGTCAAATGAACACGTCTGAATTTTCAGCATGTTTTGCCTTTTTTTACAGATTCTTATAAACTCTAAATATTAACAAAGACTTCTTCTTAGAACAGCGCTTATAAAACAAGCTGCTAAAGTTTCCCATCATCGATTGTGTGCTGTATATATAATTTCTTGAATTCTTAGAATTGACTTCACATAAAAAACTTCTTAAGTGGAATGATTTAAATTTTTAATTTGGAGTCTATATGTAGTTTGAGTAATTAATAGTATGGATACAGAGATTAATAAGTGTATTTGAATATTTTCAATGCACAAAGCAATCGTAAATATCAAGCAGTACAGAATTTATGACTAAACCAAACTTGCATAGTTTTAGGATGACTTGTATGCAACATTTTACAAATGGCATAAATAAGAAACTTGTTAATAGTGATTCATTTTAATAATTTTAAAACGTGTGGTAAATGACAAACAAAGTAAAGCTAATGTTACAGTAGTGAACAGTCATGTTACATGGTCATTTGCAATTGAGTAAATACAGTGACAGCACATTTTAAAAGTTAAAGTAAACTCTGCACTAATGCTAAAATTATATATTTGTTATTTTACTACTCTTTCTCCTTTTTTTTTACCATAGATCATGCACTTATCATTGGAAAACTCAAATCAATCTAAAAGAAACAAACATGCTATTAAACTTTGCTGGCTTTTGTTAGACAAATCATGCCAAAAACTATGCAAAACAAAGTATTTTTATTATGATTCATATTATAAGGAGTTTACTATTAGAGAGCTACTTGTTATGGGTCCTAGTGTGAGGACTTTACAGCTGAAGGGATACAATGGCCATTTGGTAAATAGTAGACCATCTTACAAGTCACTCTAGATCAGTCGTAGATATTACTTACTGTAATGTGTGAGGGCTGGGGGATTTGGGAGGAAGCAGGCTTTATCAGGATGCTACTTGTGATTTTGTTGAAGCCCTTAGCTGGAGTACTGTAGGATAATACTGGAGTCCTTTGCTCCTGCCCAGTGGAAAAGCTAGGACTGACAGTGCCAACAACACTATTTATATCCTGCATGTAGGAATTGCCTAAATGAATGTGGATTTTGTTGTCTTCAGTGGTGATCACATTCGGGCCTGTGCTATTGGATCTCTGTAGTTGCCAGCTATTTTGTCTTTCTGGGGTTACTTGGAACACGGTGTGACCAGCTGTGACCTCCATCGGCTCTATGGACTGTGAGCAATCAGGTGCTCCTGTCATGATGGACACTATCTGAATGGGAGACGTGGCTCTGTCTGGCGTCAATGAGTCAGAGAAGTCAGGAGTCAATGTTTGGGAATAAGTTGCCAAAATAATTGGAGACACTGATTGGTCAGGTGTACGGGGACTATCTGATGGAGGACATGCCTTGGCTTTGTTGTGTGAAGACACTGAAGCATTCTGGATGATGGTAATTCGTTGTTTTGGTGGGCCTCCACTGGTTGGGATAACAGCTGTACTGGTATAGGACTGGATATTCTCTGTGGTAGGGCTTGTGACGGCAAGAGTGGCGGTGTTGTGGCCATTGTCTTGTGTTACCTTGATGTGGAAAGGTTGGCCAGGACTGGGAGCAAGGACCAAATCCCGTTGCGGAACATGAGCTCCATTCTGTTTTGGTTGCACTTTGCCATTAATTGACTGTTGACTCTCTCTGCTCTTTAAAAAGGGACCCCTGAGTCGCTTCATATCATTGTTTATGTTGTTGACACTGTTTGTAAGTGGGGGGTTACATTTTGTAACATTAATCTCATTATAACTATCTTCTTCCTCCTGATCACTCTCCTCATACAATTTCCTATTTACTATAGCTTGACCAAGGCTCTTGTAATTAGAAGACAGGTTGTCTGCTGTTTCTGTCTGGACTTCCTTTGAGGAGACTTGTAGATCTGAGAAGCGCCTTCCATTAATGCCAGGTCGGAGGCTTTTACTGAATCGACGGTATCTCTCCAGCTCTCTCGTTAAGGTGTCTATTTCTCTTGCCAGTTCTTTGTTTTTTACTTCTTGCTGGGTAAGTTTCCTCTGCAAAGTCACATGGTCAGTTTTTATGCGGCATATGGACTCTTCTGTGCCCATATACTCATGTATTTTTTCCTTTAGTGCTTCTACTTCTCTGGTCAGATGACTAGATTTGATTTCTTCCTCTTTCAACCGCTTGTAAAGAATGTGTTCTTGATTGAACTCTTCCTTTTCAGCCAATTGATATTTTGAAAGCTCCTTTCTTGAGATCTCTAGTTCTTCCATCAATACTTTTGCTCGCTCTTGTTCATTGGAGTACTTCTTCTCTAGAGATTCAGATTCATCCTCTGTCTTCAGTGGATCATCTTCAACCATTTTCATCTCCTTCAGTTTCTTTCTGAGCCTTTCTACCTCCTGGGTCAAATCTTTCACTTTGTTGTCTTCCTGTAGGAAGCGGTTTGGGAACTGTCCTTTTAGCTTTTCATCTTTAGCCTTGTTTCTCAAAAATTCTCTTTCGACAGTTTCCAAGGACTGAAGTCTCTTCTTCATCATGCTGACTTTGGATTGAAGATCATTGTTTTTCTCCTCTTGAGCTTTTAGCTTTGTCCTTAGCTCATCCCTTTCTTTGGTAGCATTGCACATCTTTTCCTCTATCTCTGCTTTAGATCTCAAGGCTTTCTTACTCTCTTCAATCAACTTTTCAGTCACTGATGTAACTTTGTCCTGTTCTGCCTGCAATTTGCCAGTGCTGTTTTGCACCTTGTCTTCCATTTGTTTCAGTTTCTCTGCCAAACTTTTCCTTTCATCCACAAGCATTACTGTCAATGTTTTCAACTTTGTAAGATCTTCTTTCAACACCATCTCAGTCTTCTCCAGCTGACTTTCAGCAGCTTCAAGCTCTTTGATCCTAACTCTTAGGACATCTAGTTCATTGCACATATGTTTAGTTATTGTCCGCTCCTTCTCTAGGCTGCATTTGAGTGAGTAACATTCCTGCTTGCTCTTCCCAAAAGAATCTTCTAATTTTTCAAGTTCCATAATTCTGTTGTTCAGCTTATCTACTTCTGCTTTCAAGCTATGACTTTGTTTGGACTCCTTTTCCAGCTTCCTGTTGAGGTCCCTGCACAAATCCTCCATCTTGATCAACTCCTCATCTTTTCCTTCCATTTCTAGAACTCTTTTCCTTAACTCTTCCACTTCTGACACTAAGATGGAGTTGGCACACTCCCCACAGTTAATTTTGTCCCTTAGCTCCTGCAGTTCTTCTTCTGCCCTGCGGAGGGTCTTGTTTGTCTCTTCAAGTTCATCCAGCTGACAACTAAGTATGGACAGTTTTTGACGCAGCTGTCGGTTCTGGCTGTCCTCATTGGTCAGTTTGGCAGTCATTGCTTCCTGTTCCTGGTGGAACTGACTGGCTTGATCACGCAATTCAGCTTCCAAGCGCAGGACTTTGCTCTCCTCCTCTTTTGCACGTATCTGAGCAGAGTTAAGCTCCTGTTGGGCCTGTGTGGCAGAAGTCTGTAGGTCCTGAACCTTTGCTGTTTGCTGAGCCAACTGCTCTGTGAGGCGCTGTTGTTCATCAACAACCAGCAAAGCAAATGATTTCAGCTTAGTCAGTTCATTCTTAAGATTGGTGACCTTTCTATTATTCTCCTCCTCTCTTCCCTCCTGGTAAGCTTTTTCTTGGTCAATAAGCAACTTCAGTCTAAGAACGAAAAAGAGACAAACAAGGGTTAATTATGCTATGCATGACTCATGAAGAGATTCTACCACAAATACACAGGGCCTGTACTGCTCACATTGTCAAGAAAATGAAAATGTGTTCCTAGATTGCATAGCTAAAGGCGAAAGCAGGTCATATGGCTGGCATATGTTTTATCAGTTTGAGTACCATCAGTGGTGGAGAAAATGTTTTGACTGCAGCATGTACAGCTACCAGTGTGCTATACAGGTAAAAATCTATGCTATTTACTCTACATTCTGTAGCTGCAAGAGTATAACTCCAGTAAAAATTTGTGGTACACTATTAAGAAAGGCAAATGTGGAAAATCAGCAATGTGCTTGTGTGAGAGTAAAATCTTGCTCATTGCTCCTGAGGCAGAGCAAGGGAGTTTCTGGCTCTTGCTCCGAAGGAAGGACAAGGCATGGGGGAGAGAGGGATCCTCGGGCAGGCTTCAGTTAGCGTTAGGGAGACGTCCCTCTTACTGCTCCACCACCCCAAGATGTTCTAGGATTAAAGGAGTGAAACATCTGTGAAGGGTGGCTCCTGGCTGACGACCCTGCAGCCAGCCAAGCGTCACTGTCGGAGGTGCGTCAGGCAGAAATGTTGAGCAGGTAGCTCTACCTGTGTTTGCATCTAGCTTGTCTGTTTCAACAGTGACTACTGAGAATAGATCAGTTGGTGTCCAGGAAAGACTGGAAGGCAGCCAGGAAAGACTGGCTGATGGCAGGAAAGACTGTACCCAGGGTGGAAGGGCTAGTTACCCTCTCCACTTGTCCAACTACCACAGGTTACTTGGACACCCGAACTAACTACAAGCAGGACAAGAAGAAAACAGCCGAAGGTCCACCAAGAGGCAGGATGGAAGATGGACCACAAAGGACAGATAACATGGCAATGACATACTTGGAAAGGACAAAGGACCAAAGGATCCAGAGAGAATGTAGCTGTGGGTGGTCCAAAATAACTACTTGGGCTTGCGTATCCATCAGGGAAAGTTAAAATGTGGTGGAATCCAACAGCTGCAGACTTGCACTGCACCAGCAGGTCAGACAAGAAGGTTTCACAGCCAGGTTGAGCACCACAGTGCTAGTGATCCCAGTGCTGCGGTTGGATTAGGTGAGCAACACCAGTTTTCCAGCAAACCGCCCAACAACAGGACACCCTACACCCATGCCTTAAGTACTGAACCTGTAGGAGGACCACAGGAGAAACCCAAAGATAAGTGGCCTAAGGCCAACAACAAGGAAGCCTGGAGTACCTTTGATGAGCGCACATGTACCATCCTTAAGAACACGCTAAGAGGTGATATAACGTCAAAGCTTAACATCTTTGGACAGCTCATCCACGAAGAAGGTAGAAACTGCTTTGGAGTCATGCCCCAAAAGAGTACCGGTCCCTCTCAGATTGGAAGGCGAGAATGGGAAATCCTTCAGCTGGTCAAAGAATGACGGCTCCTGAGAAAATCATGGAAGAGAGCTGAGCCCCATGAGAAATAAGGCTTGCACATCTCAGGAGAGCTGAGAGGATAAAGAGACGCCGAAGCCGGAGAAAGAGGGCAAGAATAAGATTCTTCCAGGATCCATTCAAGTACGCCCGCAGCTTGCTGCAGGAAAGGAAGAACGGGACACTTCAGACCACTGAGCAGGAGCTGGAACATCACATCAAAGCTAAGCGACAACTTGAGAGTAAAGCCACGTGGATCACCAGGCTATGTACCCCACCCACCTGAGCCTGTGACAAACTTTAACACCACTCCCCTAAAGTGGATGGAGGTCAGACAAGTCATCTAACATGCCAGAGCAGCGTTGGCACCTGGTCCAAATGGAGTTCCCTACAAGGTCTTCCAGAACGTCCGTGGGCTCCTGAGGCTGATGTGGAGGCTCATGGTGACTGCCAGAAAGACCCAATCCATCCCATCATCATGGTGCAAAGCGGTCACCACCTTCATCCCGAAGGAAAAGGAGTCCCAAAACCTCAGCCAGTTCAGAGGCATTGCCCTGCTAAATGTGGTGCTGTGTGACATCTGGGTTTAAAGGAGCGAAACATTTGTGAAGGGTGGCTCCTGGCTGGTGACCCTGCAGCCAGCCAAGCAGAGATGCATCAGGCAGAAATGCTGAGCAGGTAGCTCTACCTGTGCTTGCATCCATGGAACAGTATGCAGTTTCAGATGCTTGGCGCTTTTTTAATCCAATACCAGGCAGTTTTTGTTCTTCTCATCTGTACACAGGACGTTTTCCTGCATTGATTTTTTTCTAGAGGATAATAAACTACTTCCCTTGGTCAGCTTGTGCTCTTATAGCCCCATTGTGATATTGGATCATGCAACGGTTGTTCTTGACATCTCTCTCCCTGATAGATCTTTGTTCCGATCCCCATGGTTCTTAATTCACTACTACTCTCTGACCCTGACTTTGTCAAAATGATCAACAGCCACATTGAGGTTTTAATATCTACCAATGTTAATCTAGACGTGTCTGCATCATTGGTCTGGGAGGCATGCAAAGTCTACCTGCGAGGAGTAATAATTTCTTAGTCTGCTCACCTGAATAAGGTTACTATTCAAAAGAGCTCCTGCCTCACCAGAGAAATTTCGGAGCTGCAGTCAAAGTGCGCAGATTAATTCGATGCAGATATATTTAAAGAATTACTCATGAAAAAGGCTGAATTTGACCTTCTGGCCTCTAATAAGGCTGCAGAATCACTGTTAAAAACACGTCACAATTATGAGTTTGGGGATAAACTGAGTAAACTCCTTGCTCACTACATCCGACAATTTTTGCACCTCAGCATATCTCTCAGATTAATACTACTGCTGGGGAATGACTATTGATCCTCAGGTCATCAATAATCAGTTTAGGGATTTTTAATCTGCATTATATTCTTTGGACAGGTCACAGGATGACCAGTTTTTTGGTCATTTAGATATTGCTTCCATTGACCTTCAAACATTGCTTGGATTGGATGTGAACCTTTTACAGTGAATTGAGCAGTGCCCTAATGTCGATGCAGAATGGAAAATGCCCTGGCCCTGACGTCTTCCCTGCCGAATTTTTTGAAAACCTTTGCAGATAAATTGTCCCCACTGTTACTTAATATGTTTAACCAATCAGTGCAAGACGGCATTCTCCCCTCTACATTGCACCAGGCCACTATTTCTCTTATATCCCTGCGCGGATGTTAAGCTGTTGGCTAAAATGCTGGCCAGATGGTTAGAGTCTGTCCTTCCAACTATTATCTCTATGGATCAAACGGGGTTCGTCAATGATAGACATTCCTTTCACAACATTAGAAGGCTAATGGATGTTTTATATGCACCTTCACCCTTCGACACCCCTGAGCTGGTCATTTCAATGGATGTGGAGAAGGCATTTGATCACGTAGAGTGGTCCTACTTGTTCTACACATTAAAAGCTTTTGGCTTTGACAAAATCTTTATGTCATGGATTAAGCTTTTATACATGTCCCCTCAGGCCTGTACATTCCCCTAAAACGTGACAAGTATGCCCACTGTCACCATTACTATTCGCTATCGCCATTGAACCACTGGCCATTACTCTTAGGTCCAGTAAGGTGCAAGGCATCTTTAGGGGTGGTGTTGAATATAGAGTGTCATTACATGCTGATGACCTTCTGCTCTTTATCTCTGACCCTGATAGTTCTATCCCCCTAGTGTTGAATCTGGTGAAGGAGTTTCGGAGTACAAATTAAATCTACATAAAAGTGAATTGATGCTGATTAATGCCACAGCCACAACCTATCCCCTTTGCAAATTACCATATAAGACGTCTCTCAACCATTTTAAGTACTTAAAATCTGCATCTGTATAACTAAAGACTACTCCGACTTATTCAAATACAACTTCTCTCCTTTGATGGCCAAATTGACTCAGGACTGCCAGCGATTGTCTCTTCTTCCCCTATCTCTTGCTGGAAGGATTAATTGTATTAAAATGAATGTACTACCCAAATTCTTATATCTTTTTCAATGTATTCCTAGCTGGAAGAATCCTCGTGGGTAAGAGATGCTCTTTATTTTATGTCCTTGGAAAGAGTTAAATACTCTCTTCAAGGGTCCATTACGAGATTCTCTAAAATCTGGGAGCTCTTCAGCTAGAGACTGTCCCTACGGACTAAGCTACTACACACTGTTTCAGCTGGTCACTGTCTGTACTCCGCATGTTAGCAGCACACAGCATATTATGTTGTTAACTATTCATTTAATTTAATTATGTAATTATTTATTTACTTTATTTAATTATTCTATTCATTATTTTTGTTACTTTGTTACCTTGGTTAGTGCCTACACCTATTACATGGCTATATGTTGCATCTATATTTGTGAGGATGTATGCTTTTAAAAAAAATTTTTTTATCTGTTTGTTTCCTGTTTGTATTGGAAAATGTAACAAATAAATCATATTTAGGAAAAAAAATACAGCAGATTACTTATAGATGAAGACTAAATCAGACATTATGCACCACATTCTCACATTATACATTATGTGCTTCACTTTCTTGTTCTGGATTTTTGAAGAGTAGTATCGTCTCTAAGCGAACAACAATGTTTTGACCTAAAGGGAAATGGCAAATTTCAAAATACACATTTAATTAGGCCTTGATAGGCTCTATCCCACACTGTGGCATCAAAGAATGCAGGGTATTCACTGGCATAGGGGCTCCATTTTTCAGGTGGTCTCTGCTTTTTATCAATGCATTATTGACATTCTGTTATTATGTCAGGCTTTCCAGTGAATATATTTTGTGTTTGAAGCTCCAAATATGTTTGAAAGAAGTACAGACAAATGTGACATATGAGAAGAATGCTTGCTTTGGATTGGCCTGTGTGGTAAAGACCTACATTCACTCAAAGATGAGCTGTTCCGTTAATTTCAGTGAATCATGTTCATTCATTTCAGAGAATATGGGGTTTAGGCTTTTTATATTAAAGCGTAAATTTGCTGCTGTTGTTATGTTAACAGTCTGTGACCTTTTGTGCTTTGCAGAATAACATATAATATTGTGATGAATTAGAAATGTGCAGGCTTTCCTTAAATTTGTTGGATATAGGAGGAGACAATTGTAAAGTAGATTGGACCTGTAAATGACTTGTAAATTTACAGGTCCAATGAACCTGACATTTATTTCATGGAATCATCTGTTTAGTAAAGAGCACTGAACTGTACCTCACTATATGTAACTATGTGAATGGTATTGATCAATGCCGGTTCTGTTCCTTTCACCAGATGCACAATAGTTGAAATCAGCTTAAAAATGCTCTCATCAAATTCTGTATTCAGCACAGAGAGGTTGTGTAGGTGTAGGAGTTGGTTGCTAGTATGCAGGTTATTTCCTGGAGGCCTCCACTCGACCTCCACTAAAATGCAATGCAATGGCGATGTGCATGTTAAACACATTCCTTGCACAAAAAGCATGGGCCTGCTCAATTTGAGACCCGGTTAAGAACTACTGAAGTTAGTAACTGAAAGAGAAAATGCCAGTTTTATTGGCCAGAGTATGACCCAGGGTTCTGATCCAAGAAAAGAAAGTATCTACTGTAGTTTCAGCCAAGCAAAGGTGCTTGACACTTTCTGAATCCTGAAACGTCAAAGATAAAGCATTATTGCATTATTTGCATTATTTACTGCATTATTTCTTCCATTTCTAATTTATTACTTCGTTCTAGCTTGTAATTTTCCATTTAATTTATTGTAACTAGATTGCACGGTCTCACACACTTTCAGGGACACATTTAACTACATATTGTACTTGTATAACTGTGTATATGACAAATAAAGAATCTTGAATTTTGAAACTGTAAATTTTAAATATACTCACTGTCCCAGGCCTGGGATAAGGCACTTTGCCTGTAAACTCCGCCCACTTGTACTGTGGCCCCTCCCTATGGTAGAAATTTCCTTTGAAGGCACGGACGATGTCCTGCATGCGGTACACACACACTGCCGATCCATTTAACACGTCACTGCAGAAACAGAGCAAAAAACTTACACATTTTTTTACTGATTCAAAATTAGCTTCGTTTTGTAAAATGATATATTGTAATATATTATTTTAGAATACCTCATCATGCTTGCATTTAGTTTTCATTCATTTAAAATGATGCATAAAGGGCTGCAGTAACACTTCATCGGAGGTCAGTATTCTTCATGACACCAACGCTAACTTCATTTCATTTGTTAAAACACATCCACTCCTGCATTTCAGGCCTGCAGCACATTCCATAAAAAGTTGGGACTTTGTAACGTTGCAACTCATTCTCACAACACTTAAAAGACGCTTTGACACTGCGCAATGAGGCACTATTTGTGCAGACTGTGGCTTTGCATTGTCTTGTTGAAAAATGCATGGACATCCCTGGAAAAGATGTCGCCTTGAAGCCAGCAAATGTTGCCTTAAAATCTCAACGTACTTTTCTGCTTTAACGCTGCCATCACAGAAGTATAAATTCCTTTTGCCAAGGCCACAGACACAAACCCACACCATGACAGGCCCAGGCTTTTGGATTTGTTGCTAATATCAGTCTGGAATATTCCTTTTCGTCTTTGGTCTGGAGCAAACAGCATCCATTTCTGAATACTGATTCGTCTGACCACAATTCACATTTCCACTGTGCGATGGTCCATCTCAGAAGACTCAGAGCCCAGAGATGTCAACACTGCTTCCAGACATGGTTATCATAAGGCTTCTTTTTTGCACAGTAAAATTTTAAGTGACTCTGTTTAAGTGACTTGACAAAGGTTTGCAAAAGTAATGGTTTGCCCATGTGCTTATTTGAACTATTGATGAATGATGGTTCTTGACGCAGTGCGGTCTGAGGGATCAGAGATAATGGGTTTTCAGTTTAAGCTTACATCCTTTACGTACTGACATTCCTCCAGATTCCTTGAATCATTTAATGATATTATGGACTGTAGAAGCAGAAATGTGTAAATTCAATCCAATCTTTCTTTGAGCAACAATGTTTTTAAACAATTGCCAAATTTTCACACACATTTGTTGACAAACTGGAGATCCATCTTTGCTCCTCAAAAGCCTTTCGTGGATACTGCTGTTGTACTAACTCATGATTATAATCACCTGTTGACATCACCTGTTCGAAATCTTATCATTAATTAATATTTTTAACTTAATTAATGTCCCTAAATTGCCCTAGTCCCAGCTTTTTTGGAATGTGTTGCAGGCCTGAAATGTAGGAATGGATATATGCTAACATATAAAATTACCCCGACCAGACAAAACATGAAATATCTTGGTTTCATAGTCTGCAATTCAATAAAAGTCAAAGTAAATTTAAGAATAACTGAGGTTTTCATACATAATTGCAATTTCCATACCATCCTAACTGACTTGAGCTTGTACATAAACATCTATAAAGGCTTTTTTCAAAAAGCGTCAGTTGTCACAAAGGCTGGTTCAGTCCATTTCAATGTCACTTCACTTCAGAAAATGTTATGACAGCTGACACTTGAGGAATAAGTTTTTTAAAGACTGTGTCATGAATACTGGTCTTCAGTAAAGTTTAACAACTTCTTATTGTTTCCAAATATCTAAAAATACCTAAAGTGTACAGGTTATATTTGTATATAAGATCACGAAGATTATTGATGTAATGTTTCCAAACGTTTGAACAGTGCAAGTAATTCACAGTAAAAAGCAGCAACATTCCGCCTCCTTTTTTCCTTTTCCATCCTAATATTCATTCCATTGTTATGACTCTGGTTCCACTTTAGCAGCCAGTCCCATCCACAGTATGCAGCAGTGTGTAAAAATTCACCATCAGTCTAACTTTGCAGCAGAGACCAGTATGACACTCACTCTTTCCACAAGCCTGAGTCTGAATCTGCATTTCAGTAGCCTACTCCACCCTGTGGGTCGATCCAAAACCAAATCGAAAACACACACACAGATGTGGACACACACACACACACACTTATTTTAAAGTAGGTCTCACGTACGAGATACACACACACAAATCTTGATCTTGATTTTGCAGATGTGAAGCTCATCGGGTCTGTAGTGTGTTTTAAATATATCAGATATGTCTTTAATGTCATTTAAAAGATGACTGGAAAATATTACGGCCTCATGATCCTGGCCAGTGTATTCATGACCATCCACACAATCCTCAAAAAGCAGCCACAGTGACTGTGGATGACTGACAAAATAATTAAAGACTGGTCTTCATGCTTCAAGATAATGGGATAGAAAGATGAAACACATTAATTAGGACGCAAATATAACTTGGTAAATGCGTGTAAGCAGGGAAAGAGTAGGATGTGCAGCATGCACTGCTTTATGCTGGTCTCGTGTCAGTATGTTGACAAGAATCAAAAACAGGATGAAATGGTTTCATTTTTCTGACTAATTCCATCACGATGTGCTTTTCTGATTACATCATGGGTAACATTAGTCCTACGATAACACTAAACAACTGTATCGTAAAAACAGGCAGATTTATACAAATAGAACGCCTGTATTATTCCATTGCTTTATTTTACAGTTTTTGGTAAATGTTTAAACAAGCTTTTTTGTTACTGTGCCTTTAAGACTGATACAGATTGGGGTTTATTTAAAGGAAAGGCACACAGTGTCACTGAGGCAAAGCACCAGTATAAAAAAACTACATGAGCTAAGAATATTAGTCCGGTTAAATGTGGATGAATGAAAGATATTTTAGCCATATATCTCATCCTTACGTATGGGCTCACCTGGCAGTGGTGAAGAGGCCGTAGATCAGAGGATTCCTCTTGTCTTTGCCATTCTGAATGAAGATATCCTCTATAGAAAGAAAATGATTATAGGAATAGAATATTAACAACTAATCACACACTGTAGGTTGAATGTTTGTGTGTGTCTCTGTGTGTGTGTGTGTGTGTGTGTGTGTGTGTGTGTGTGTGTTGGGGTGAATCGAGGGAGTAACAGAATCAGAGCAGGAGGAGACAAACAGAGAGAGACTGGAGATAAAAGGTGGAATATCTCTTACAGTCATGTCAAAGACAAACAAACATATTTCTCACCTCAGTCACACTCTCTTTCTTTGCAAATAAACTTGCACAGCCTGACATACTTGTGGTCTCATGTCCTTTCTCTCTCTCTCTCTCTCTCTCACACACACACAAATACACACACACACACACACACACACAAATACACACACACACACACACACCCACACAAACACATAC
>JBBJLS010000041.1:606462-623858 GCA_037577275.1 Bryconaethiops microstoma
ACCTCCACATCATTGCATTCAGTTTTTATTCACGATTTGTATAGTGTCCCAACTTTTTTGGAATCCGGTTTGTATTTAAGCCGTTCACTAAGTGAAGCAGCCAGTGACAGGATCATGGACATCCATGTATGGGACGTGTGAGAGCTAACCTGTCTTGTCTGATTTCACTTGAGGTAATGTAGAACTAATTGCTAAAATGTTAAAGCTGGCTATGATAGCAAGTATGCAGGATGCACTATGGGAAGAAGGCAAGCCAGAGGAGGTACTGATGGGACACCATTTGTCCTGGCATTAATGTGGATGTTAATATGACCGCTTACCTAAACAAGGCTAAGTTTGAAGAGGGTTAATCATGATCTATTGTGTGTTGCCCAATAAGAGGTAGGTCCCCCTTGTACCGCCAAAACCTTTCTCCAGTCATGTTTCTCATGTGAAAAATTGCATTTTAGCCAGATGTATTGCAACACCAAATATGATATTTCACTTTAAATAGACACAGTTAATTGTAATCATTTTAAATGAACATATTTGACACAGTGGGTTAATTGGAACATGCAATTTCTCATGTCGGAGTTTGACATTTTTTAAATGTAATCTTTTAATTTTTTGCTTGTTTACTTAATTTTTATTGACAGAAAATGTTATGTAGCATTATTGGTTTTTAGATTTGTCTGAAAATGGCTTTTTAAATTAAAAATGTAATTTAATCTTATTAATCATATTTGCTTTAAACTTCCATATTAAGGAGTTATTTCTTAATACCATATAAATAAGTACAGTGCTATGACTTTAGTTTATAGTTGTTTTAGTTTATTATATTGTCCTAACATATAAGGACAATATAATAATCAGTTAAGTAGAAAATAAATATATCTTTTAACTTGGTTTATTATCTAAACATGAAAGAAATTCACTGCATGACACAGATCCCTGCTTGCTTGTCACAAAAGTCATGAAACAAAAATCATTCATACATAGCATAGTTAGCATGGTTTTGGGGCTCTTCTGTTCTCTCCTGACCTGTATGTGTAATGTTGATAAGTGTGATATTTGGTAAGAGTAACAGCCCAGTTCTTAGATTAAACTAAGTAATAGCTGTGTATGTTGGGATTCATTCCCACACAGAATTCGAAACAATATTAATTAACTGATTTACTGAAAACTGGGCTACATTTTTATTGTTGTTTACTCATGCAGTAGACACTGTTGACAAGCAGTCCAGATGCATATTGATTCATATTTATTCTTTATCATTGCAGAAAATAAAATTAAGTAGGATGAGGTGAGATTCTAGACCTTAAATATCTCTAAAAGGCAATTTATGTAAAGAAAGCTTTGCTTCTGAAAACTTCCATCTAATATCAGGACAATAATTAATAACTAAAGTTGTGGCAAACAAGTAATTGTGTATTTAAGTGTATTTCGGTACTGTGGTTAACAGACAAAATGGGGCTTTTGACATTAGAAAAAAACACCCGAAGTGGATTTGGTGTAAAGAGCTAAACTATTACAGAAAAGAAGCTAATACACAATGTGAAGTGGATTGTCAGTGTATGAGTATGTTTTTCTGCCGGAGGCCATGGAAATAATATCTAGCCAGCATTGTAACTATGGTTATAAACTGACCACTGATGAAGGGCTTAAGCAGTGGTTCCAAATCCTGATCCTGGATTATTTTAAATGCTAATTTTAGTGGTTTCTCTGCTCCCAACACAGAGAACACAAAAACAAAATCACTCTGTTGTTGGCTTTACCTAGGTCTATCCTGTTTATCTTACTAAAATTACTTAACATGTGAAAATGTGTCAGTTGTGTTGTTTCTATGAAATATAGTTTGTTGCATTTCTTTTGTTTGTTGTTTTTGTTTTTTTTTACCTCATAAGTGTTTATTTGGTCAGATCTTTCTCATTCGGTCCTGGCAGTGTCTGTTTACAATGAAACTTGACTGTTTGTGAACCCTTTAGTTTTCTACATTTCTGTATAAATATGACTAAACTTGATCAGATTTTCATGCAAGGACTAAAAGTAGAGAAGCCAATTAAACATCTGAGACAAAATATGCTTTGTCATTTATTTATTGAAGAAAAGTGATCCAGTATTTCCAATTTACATATCATGTTGACTAGCGAGGATGTTGCTGAAACATTGTCTTGTGGATACAAGAGACCAAAATAGAAATGTTATAAGAAGTGTTATGTTTGGAGAAAGGAAAGTCCTGCATTCCAGCCAGAGGTCCTGTCTTTGAAACATGCTGGTGGTTGTATCTTGGTTTGGGCCTCTTTTGCTGCAGGATTGGCGGGCACTTGATGGAGCAATGAATTCTGAAATAAACCTTTTGAATTCTGAAGGAAAATTCTCCACCTGAGAACTGAATCTTAAGAGACAATGGGTCATGCAGTAAGGCGGCAACCCTAAGCACACAAGCTGATATACCAAATGGTAGTTAAAGAAGGTTTTTTCTTCATAAAGGTTTTGCTTTGAGTTAAAAGTTCTGACCTTAACTTAATAGGAAATTAGTGCAAGGACCCGGAGCTGTTCATGTGAGGAAACACACATGGGCATAATTTATGCTGGGGATGCCCCCCACCCCATCAACAATTGGTGTAGTCATTGTAGTCCCAACACTTTTGAAACCAAACTGCCACCCATGCCTCAAACATCCCATAGTTGAAGAGGTTCTGTATGGAGGAATGGGCTAAATTCCTACAAAATTCAAAAAGGTGTGGATTCGAATCCCAAGACTGGTAGTGACACCTCTGCATTACCCTTGAGCAAGGTACTGTCCCCACACACTGCTCCCTGGGTGCTGTGTTCCTGGCTGCCCGCTGCTTCACTTGGATTAAATGCAATGGAACAATTTCGTGCCGTTCACACTTTGCTGTGTGTCACGTATGCGAGAGTGGTTTGAAAAAAGAAAAAAAAAGGATTTGCAGGACTGATCAACACTTACCAGAAACATTTCGTTGCTGCCACACCAAAGGATGTCACACCAAAACCATATGTAATATTAAATTTGTATCCTTGGTAAATAAGAACAAAGTTTTTGTTTCATTTGTTTAACTGGGTTCTCTTTATCTGCTTTTAGGATCTGATGGTGTTTTATATCATATGTTTGCAGAAATATAGAACATTCAAAACTAACCACACTGTTAATGTTTTGCACATGTTCTCTATCCCCATGGTCTTTCTGTGCGTGCATCTCTTTTATGCTCAGTTTTTGTTTTTTTGTTTTTTTAAATCAAGGAATATCATTATATCAAGAGATTATCTAAGACAGTTGTTGTATTGACTGAGTCTTTTAGAAGTATAACAAAAACATCAGGAAATTTGACCTTGTTATGAGCTAGTGCTCTTTATCAAAACTCAAACAGTAGCTGCTGGAGAGAAACCTAATCTTTGTCTGCCCTTGCACAGTCTAATCTGAACAGGTAGGTGTGGGATTTTTGTTAAGTAAAAATGGTATTGATACATAAGCGTTATTTTATAATATTGGATGTATATTATTTATAGAAGGTTGTTGAGAACTAGACATCAGTCAGTCCATGTGTTCTAAGCTAGGATAGAACTTGCTGCAGGTGTTCAGTTTTGTTAATGGTATTTTGCAGGTGTTTGGGGAATAACGTGGAAGTGGATAGTGTACAATAGTCATGTACGAATGAATTGTGATGAGTTATCAAGTGTATTCTTAAAACACAAACTAACACAAATATTAAATGGAAGAAAATCTATAAATATGGTCCCTTTTTAAAAGAACCAAGATTGGCCAAAATAAATGTACTTTTGTTGAATACTCCACAGGAATTCATCTAAACATTGAGTATCACTTACATGAAATTGTCATTAGGAACACTGTGATTGTACAACGAACACATGTATTCACATTAAACCTGATTAAGAAAAGTTTTAATTTTTATGCAGAAAATTAGACTTGGACTGTATTTTTCATGGTTCTTATAATACGGTGAAAACAGTCTCTATTGACTCTTTTAGATTCAGCCATTGATGGAGGTCAGCTAGATTTGCAAACGCTAACATATGCTACTTCCCATCTCAGTTTACTTTGTTACATTGGAGTGGAAGAGTCAAGAGACTAAAGATGGATTACAGCACTGCCATCTGCCACAGCAATTGGGGGTTTAAACACAATGTATTACTTAAAAATCAGTACAGTGTTTATGAGAATTGATACTGTATCACAAAACATAACAGTACTAATGTGTATATTGTTTATACCGCTAGCTGTGATAGATCACCCTGTCAAAAATACTGTAATCTGTTTGCATATTGCAGCCTTCTGCAATATCAGTTTTGCAGACACCAGTAATGTACCAACAATTAAACGCTGATATATTTTGCAGCCCTAGTAGCTACAGGTTGTACTTATTCAGCTTTTGAATTCATGAGTTGCGGCTTGATGCAAAGAATGTGCTGTTGCTGGGTTGGGATGAAAAAGGCACATTATTTACTTAGTGAAACCAACTCTGTTAGCCATAGAGGCACTATTGGTCTATAATCTCGTTCATTAAGGCCCTCTCTTTATTTATACCATAAAGATTGTTGTTCCTTTCTCTCTGGGTCGACCTGAGGAGGACGGGTTCCCCTTTTGAGTCTTGGTTCCTCCCGAGGTTTCTTCCTCCAGCTGAGGGAGTTTTTCCTCACCTCTGTTGTCTTTGGCTTACACACTAGGGGCTCGAACCTGGACTTTGTAAAGCTACTTTGTGACAACCTAGTTGTAAAAAGTGCTACATAAATAAAATAGAATTGAATAAAAAAAACAAAAAAAACAATGATTTTTAGACAGACATTGGTCTGTATACCACTTAAATTTTGCAATATGCTGTTTTGTACGCAATGTGTTCTTCTGCTGCATTAATGTTTATATTTTCTCTCTTTCTATCAGCTAAGCAGCATCAGTAAAGCTATTAACTCTACTGAGACACCAGTAAAGGAGAAGCATGCACGCAGTATCCTTTGAACTTCAGATGTGTTGTTCATGCTGAATTTGTTCACATTTTAATTAATTCTTGATCTAATTTATCAGGCTCGAGTCTACTGACTCATTTCTGTTAAAAGTAACTTGAAACAGACATTATTCGGTTGTCTTTACTGTGAAATTATCTGTGGTCCCTGACTCTGAATTCAGGAATTATCCTGGGAACCCATCGGGAAAAGGGCGCATACACCTTCTGGTCTTACGCTATTGGTCTCCCCTTATCTAGCAGTGCCATTCTTAGTTGGAAGTTTTGCCATGTTGTGCATAAAGTCCTCCGTGATGGCCACCCTAATGTGAGTATTCTGTGTTTATATCTTTTTTCAGTTACAATGCTTGAAAATTCAGCATCAATTGAAATATTATAAAAAACTACTTTCTAATAATAAAAGTTCTAATAATGGGTCACCTAATTAGAACTTTTATGTTTATTCACATAAGTGCAATGTACAGCCAGTCACATAAAACATGAGAAGGAAACGAGTTGCCTTTTTTTAAAAAAAAGAAAAAGAAGTTGTAGGCTACTTTGAAAAATATGTAGAATATAAAGCCTTTATAATGCTTACAAGAAACACCATGTTAGTACTTATCAGAGTAATGATTGCTTTATGTTATTGATATTTATGGAGTATAATTCTGTTCGCTTTACTAAAGAGCAATATTTTTGACGCTAAAAAGTATACCATCCATTAGAAGGCCTTGGATTACTTTGCTTGGAATTACTTACTTCTTCCAGAAAAAAAACTGATTTTACATTACTTTACCCAAACAAATCTGTACCAATTACAGAATACAATGCAAATCCAACAGTCATTATAGAAACATTTCAAACTGAGCTGCCTTAAACGAACAATTTTATGAATAGAACAGTGTAAAGTGTACATAACTGTTCCTGAGTGAAATTTGAGTGTATTATTCAGCCTATTTAGGTAGTGAATGTATTATGTGAGTTTGACACACTGAACATGTAGAGAATGTGGTGCATTCAAAGATCCACTGGATAGCTTATTGATTCTTATGTCTTTAATTCAGAGCTTGCAGGACTGCATGAGACATTACAGCAACATTGCGGAGACAGGAATACTATGGGTAAATCAAAGAATGCCACAACATTCTTTTTTGTTGTCTTTCTTTATTACCAAGTAACACATTAATGGATTCCATTAGTTATTGTTCATTATTGTCTCCAGGGAAATCTCAGGGACAGATATGGGTATGGGCAACTTGTTGCTTTATATGCCAAGCTCCTGTGCGCCAAGATGGAGTTCCATACCAAGGTAAGAGCTTGTACATTAGGGTTACTTGAAGCGAGTATAAGTATGTGTAAATTTTTAAATAATTATTTGCATAATATAAATTCTAGAAGACCACTTGTCTCACATATTGGTAGACCTGGAGCGTCGTTAAAGAAAATACTTGGTTTTTTTAAAGCCAGTTTTTTTTTTTTTTGTTATGTCAGAATGCCAGAAAGTCTTTTCTGTGAAATATTTACAAAGGAGTAAGCTCTGAGGAAATGACATGTAACAGGAGATTGGAACTCCTCGTCTGTTATCTTTTTGTAGCATCCGGAAATCCGAGCCAACCTAGAAGCCACAGACGAAGTCCTGGAACGCACAGCAGGAACGGACATCAATAATGTGTATGTGGTACCTTGTTTTACTGTTGTTATTGTGTTGTGCAGAAACACCATGTGAAACACCAAAAAGAACCATGAAGTAACATTATTTAACAATTTAAAATTAGCTATATACTGTAGGTTAGTCGTCTTGGGTCAAATGACATTTTGCAGTATGTATTACCCAAGTAAGAAAAATAATCAGTAGCCAAACTGCAGATGTATTGATCATGAAAACTGCAAATTACTGCTAAATCAGTAGCCTTGAAAATCATAACATATGCTAAACATAAACAAACAGAAAAACAGTATTCCTAGGTCAATGACCACTGCAGTGGTTTGATCGCTAATGTTTGTAAAACAAAAATGGCCTCTTGATTTACCAAAATGGCCCATTTCGTTTTGTTGTCTCGACTTCCCACAACTCCTCAAACCACCGACATTATTCTACAAGAAGGAATCACTTCTGGAAGCAACTGGGGGTCTCTGTCATCCTGACTTCTGGATATCCCCAGTCCACTGGCCAAACGGAGTGGATTAACCAAGGATTTGAAAAATATCTACGATGCTTCTGCTTAGGTCACCCAACCACCTGAACCTGCCACCAGCTTTCGGCCGAGCTGGTCCAAAACCAGCTGACCACCTAAGCCACCGGAACCCAATGCACTCGCCAGTGTGTCATCTCCACCAAGTATGGGCTCGTGCTCGATGGACTTTACTACAGACTATAGTAGCCTTAATCTTAATCATCTTGGTATGGTTGTCCAGACAACAGAAAATTGGGTCCACACTTCATAGGCCCCTTCTAGGTAATCAAACGTGTTAACCCAGTCGCCTACCGATTGTCGGTGCCCAACTTCCTATGAGTGAGTCCTGTCTTCTGCGTGTCATTGCTGCGCAAGGCATGCTCTCACCACCAGCCTCAGATCTACCCCAGCCGTGGATTATTGATGTTCCTTCCAACTACAACAGTCCTGGGTCCCTCACTTGGATATCCTGGATACCATGCTTACCCCTGGATTGTATCAGCAATATTTGTATTGTGGTTTTGAAGAATTAAACTGTAATTTTGTTACAGGAATGGTACTGTCACTTGTTATGCCCATACTGCCAAGGAATTATTTTATGTCTATTTGAAGGTTACCTAAAACGACTGAATATATTGAACTAGCAAATGAGGTACACACTTGACTCCAGATGCTATAAACAGTCACAAAGTAAGTAATACACATAATGATTCCTAAATTTTTTTGGAGAAATTGATTACCATTATTTAATTGAAATAATTCCTACAGAAGTGTTTATTCCTTTTAAAAGTAGTATATTTTTTCAGTTTTGGAAATGGTTTTAAAAAAACATTTATTCAATTGAAACTGCCATTAAGTTCAATCTGGGCAATAACACAAGGTTAGAATAGTTGCCAGGAAGAGTTGCATAAGCATACTGTTTGTCTACATGAGGAGGATGGCAAGAGAGAAAAAGAAGAACCCAAAGATCAGTTTCAGAATTAAACAGTAATCTTGAGTTTTCAAATGTCAGGATCCACTGTCCAATACCTCAGACATGACTAGAAACTTGGTCGAAGGGTTTTATGTAAAAAGCTTTTCCTAAAAGCAAGACAGTGCCTGAAATTTACAGAATGTCATTGTAACTGAAAATATAATTGTGTGATGTGGCCAGATGAGATATAAATTTAAGTTTTTTGTCACTGCTTGTAAGACATGGGGCCTGATAAAATAAAAAAATAATAAGTAAAGAGCTAAAGTGAAACTGGATGTTCTTATGGACATTTATATGGAGCTTTGTCCATGACTAGCTTGCATTTGTGCTGGGTTACACTGGTTTTTCTAGAAAAGCTAGCCACATGGAATGCTGACTTGCCTGACCTTTTGCTTTGAGACTGAATTGGTTTGAATTGTATTCTGTCCCACTTACAGAAGAGGTCTACTAATTTTTAAATTTCTCCTGAAACCTGATAAAATAAGTGTTTCTCAAATGTATGGATTGTTAAAATGTAGTGAAACTAAAATTGTACTTTACGTTTTGATAGTTGCTCAACTGATACATTTTAAGCTTGACAATCTCTGTTCTTAAAGTGTCTGTTCATACCCATTAGACAGCCCAACCAGTTATTCTTGTCCTCTGTTGGTCACCTGATAAGATGTTTTGTGATAAGGTTTTTTGTTGTTGTTCCAAGGAGCACAGACAACATGTTACAGATTTGAATAGTATTCTAATATTAACAGAATAATATAATAACTACAGTTACCAACAAAATACAGTTACCAACAAAATACAAATTTATAGATGTGTTCAAGCATGGTTGACTTATGAGGGTGTCTTGGTTTTTCATACCCAGGTTCCAGCTCACTGTTGAGGTGTTTGATTACATGGATGTAGAGCTTCGCCTCGCTGAGTCAGGTGAGCAAGCCCTTGCACCATATTTTAAGTGTCGATCTCCTTGATTCAAACAAGGCTTTTAACAGAAATGCACCGATGTTTATAGTTTTCTGATTATATGATTATTAAATGTATAGTCATATCTATGAATTAAGTGAATGTTTGCTGTTATAAATTACATGTGTGATTACATGATTAATCATCAAAAATTCTAGGCAATAGGCAGACTATTTGATAATAGGCAGATTACTTGATTACTAATACTAGTACTTAAAGGCTTTTTATCAATTTAAGTGTTCTTTCAAGATCTTTTACTCTGTGAAGGTCCTTTAAACCTTGAACATTGTTCTTTTAGGAAACTGAATACGATTCTTCCATGGGTGTTCTATGGGTGTTTAGGCCACAATAAGTCATATGGACTGTGCATATGGTTTAACAATCCCAAATTTTCCTTCCATGCAGCTGATTCACTTTCACACAAATGCTTGAGACACACCCAGTGTCTGACACCCAGTGTTAACTGCATCACCACTACCCTTCTTTAAAACTGATTAGTCTGGTTCTGTAAGTAAAAATCCCAATCATAGTTGCCAGAAGGAATGATGTATAGCCATAGGAATTTCAATGAGCCAAGGTAGACTTACCATGAGTAGTGAGACTGGGAAACAATGGTATGCACTCCTGTTGAAGTATTAAGTCTTTCTCCCAATCAGATATGTTATCAGGGAAATGGCACCAGGGTTGTTCAACTTCACATTGATTTAACTGTCAGATATGACTTTGGGGTTGAAGAGAAGAGTGTTTAAATGGGTGAAAACCATTACAAATCACACCATACCTTGTTTGGCAGTTTGTATAAAAGAACATATAGGTTAGTGCTGAGTGTTTTGGGATAAATAACTAACAGCTGACAAGTAGTACTAGATCATGCAGTTTTTCCATGACGCACAATATATAATTATGTAGAGCACAAGAATATCATAACTATGCATGTGTGTAATATTGCAAAGTACAAGCTAATGTTCAATGTTTTTTTTTTTTTTTTTTTTTACTCTGTGCTGTGTTTCAGCAATGACAGTGAAGCCTTGTTTTAAGATTTAAGATTCAAGATTATTTGTCACATAGGCTACATAGTTATACAAGTACAACACACAGTGAAATGAGCCAGTGAGTCAACCTATAAGATATCAAATAATTTGAATTCAACTAATGACAAATTTGGAAAGGCTAAACTAAGATAATAAAATATACACTATGTGTATATTTTATGTAATAGGATTAGGAATATCTGTGCTGTAAAGTACAGTGTGGTGGATTGCTGGTTGATATGAACTTAAATGACAGGCGACAGGTGAGATACAGTGAGGTAGAGAGTTCAGTTTGTGTTATAAACATTTGAAGTTGTGGTTTCGTGTCCTGGTTAAGAAGTTTTTTGGAGTGAGGTATAGAACTCCTAGCAGGTCAAACAGACAGGTACTGGAGTGAAATGAGTTTCTGATGATCCTGGTTGCTCTGGTCCTGTATCTCCTGATGTGAAGTCCTGCAGAGATGTTAGAACTGATCTGGTACAGCATTCCGCCACTTTTTGTGTTTCCTTAATATCCTGCACAAACCTGTTTCCAAACCAGGAGATGATGTTCTGAGTCAAGACAGTCTCTACAGCACCAGACTAAAAAGTTATTTTGGACTGTGGTTGAATATGTTCAGTCTATGTCCGATCCTCGGAGATGTGAACACCCAGCTGCTCACCCTCTCCACTGCAGTCCTGTTGATGTACGACTGCTGCTGTCTCCTATTAAATTCCACCACCAGCTTTGTTTTTGCTGACATTCAGTTAAAGGCAGTTATCCTTACACCACAATGTCCGGTTCCCCACCTCCTCCATGTATGCTGTCTCACTGTTGTTGGAGCTGCACTATTGTCTCATCTTATTACAAGGGCACTTGTCAAAAGGGTAGGATAGATTAGGTCAGTAAACAATTCAGGCTTCTGATGTGTTAGAAAGAGCAATCAAGAATCTGATTGATTTGTGATAACTAGACAACTGGGTCAGAACATCTCAAAAATAGCAAGTCCTATGGAATGTTACTGCTATGCTGTGTACCTACCAAAAGTTGGACAACCGATGAACTGGCCACAGGATCGTGGGTGACCAAGGCTCATTAATACACATGGGGAGTGAAGGCTAGCCCATCTGGTCTAATCCCACAAAATATAGAATGTAGCCTAAGTTCATGCTGGCTATGACCGATACAGGGCCCTCCACAATTATTGGCACCCCCTGTAAAGATTAGTTTACAAGGCTAGAAAAAATTCACCTTTTGGCAAAGTAGCTTCATCTCATGCTGAAAAAAGAGAAAATCAAGGCTTTAATTGAAGTAAACGTATTCAGAGAAAACCAAATCGCTCAAGAAATAATTATTTTCAACCAAATCACATGTGGCACAATTATTGGCACCCCTGCATTTAATACTTTGTATGACCTCCCTTTGCCAGTAAAACAGCACTGAGTCTTCTCCTGTAACATTTTTAAGGTTGGAGAATATGGAGCAAGGCATCTTAATCTCTCCAGATCATCCAGGGTCCGATGCCCTCTCTTGTGCACTCTCCTCTTCGGCTCACCCCACAGGTTTTCAATGGGGTTCAGGTCAGGGGACTGAGATGGCCATGGCAAAAGCTTGATTCTGTGGTCAGCTAACCAATTTTTTGATGATTTGGCTGTGCTTTAGGTCATTGTCCTGCTTGAAGATCCAGTGATGACCCAGTTTTAGTTTCCTGGCAGAGGCAGTCAGATTTTTACTTAAAATGTTCTGGTATTCCATAATGCCATGTACCCTAACAAGATTTGCAGGGCCTTTGGAGGAAAAAACAGCCCAACAACTTTACAAAACCGCCACCATATTTTACGGTTGGGATGAGATTCTTTTCATTCTAGTCATCTTTCTTTTTACACCAATCCTGTTTATTGACATAAAGCTCAATTTTTGTTTCGTCAGACTATTGAACATGGTTCTAGTCAAAGTAGTCATAGCGTTTTGCAAACTGCAGGCACTTATATTTGTGGTTAACTGATAGAAAAGGCTTTTTTCTGACATACCTTCCAAACAATCTGTTGGCATGGAGGCGGCATGGATGGTGGTTTTGGAGATGTTACTTTGTCCTGTAATTCACCTACAATGATATTTGGGGATTTTTTGCCTCTCTTACCATCCTCCTCACTGTACGTGGGAGGAAAATAAACTTCGGTCCTCTTCTAGGCAGGTTTTTACAAGTTTCAGTTAATGTTAACTTTTTAATTATTGCTCTAACTGTAGAAAAGGGCATTTTCTTTTCTTTTTTTTTTTTTTTTTTTAAAAACTATTCCCACACTTATGAAGGTCAACACACTTCTCCCTCATTTGGTTTGTATGTACTCTTGTCATTCCCATGTTGCTGGATGATTAAGGGAATTTGGCCTGTGTGTTACCTCATATTTGTACCCCAGTTACAGCTGGAAAGTTCATACACACTCCAGTCAACTCTAAAATGTACAATTAAAGTGGAAAACATGCTTCAGTTAAATTGTGAATTGAGGGATTTGGTTTTCTCTCAGTGTGGTTTTATTTCAATTGAAGGTTGGATTTGTTGTCTCATTTCTTTCAGCATGAGATGTAGCTACTTAACCAAAAGGTGCATTTTTAACCCTGTTTATTAATCTTTACAAAAGGTGTCAATAATTGTGGAGTGCACTGTAGGTTGCTGAGTATGGACCATCATAGCTGTAGCCTGGTAAGAGTGCCCTTGTGGATCCATGTCTATGGCCGGGTGCATTTGCAATGAATACCTGAGAAAGAGATAGCTCCATGATGCATTTGGGGAATGAAAGTAATTTAGTGTGATGTTCTAGACAAGTTTCCCTTATGGGAAAGCTTGGGTCCTGAAATTCATGTGGATTTCCAAAAAAGACTGTCAGATCACTTGACAGTTTTCCCACTTAGCCTCAGTCCTTTGTAAATGAGCTTGGGCCCAGAAAATTTAGCATTTATATATGTTTTGTCTTTGCATGGTGGCGTTTTAACTTTATATTTCATGGTGCAAATTGATAAACTGTTTACAGAACAGTGGTTTTTGGAAAAGTTCCTGTATTAAAAACATATGTTTTTAATATATTCAGTGCTTGAAGATCACGGCCATGCATTATGGGATTTCTGTCTTTGTGTACAGAGATTTCTTCAGATCCTCTGAATATTTTAGGGATATTATGTGCTGTAGATTTTACGTTAAGGAACATTATTCTTAAATTGTTCTGCTTGCCTCCACAGTTTTTCACAGAGTAGTGAAATCCTCCCCATCTTTATTTCAGAGAGCCTCTCTGGGCCTGTTTTTCAACTATAACATTAAAGCTACCTGCCTAATATTGTCTCCGTCATGCCACCAAAACATCTCTGACCCATGGCGGTATGGACTCCACAAGACCTCTAAAGGTGTGCTGTGATATCTGGCACCAAGATGTTAGTCCTGTAAGCTACTAAGTGGGGTTGATCAGACTGATTTGTCCAGTACATCTCTCACATGCTCGATTGAATTGAGAGGCCAAGTAAACACCTTAGACTCTTTGTCATGGTCCTAAAACTACTCCTGAACAAACGTTGCAGTACAGCAGGGAATAGTATCCTGCAGGAAAAGGATGCTGCCATTAAGGAATACCATTGGCATGAAGGATATACTTGGTGTGCAACAGTGTTTGCCATCTTTTCACCATGGTAAATGACTCGCATAACTCTCTAGTGCAGTTCTGACTTTTGGCGGTTCGCTGGTTGTCCCTCCTTGGACCATATTTGTTGGGGACTAACCTCTGCAGACCAGAAACACCCCATAAGACCTGCTGTTTCGGGAATGCTGTGACCCAATCGTCTGTCCACTCACAGGTTGGCCCTGTCCAATCCTTAAGCGTACACATTTTTTCTGCTTCACAACACCCCTGCTTCAAGAAATAACTATTCCCTTGACAGGTGCCATTGCAATGAGAGAATCTATATTCACTTCACATGTCAGTGGTTTTAATGTTGTGACTGATTGCAGTATAAATATTTTCACTCAATAAGTATATATCCCAGTTCTTGTGCGCAGACCAGCAGCCTCAGGAAACACTTCTTGTAGCCATAAATCTGCTGAACTGTTCAATATGTGTTATTTCATGTTGCACTACTCATTTTGCACCTCTTATTTGGCCATCTGTGTGCATCATGCATGGGTTCCAGAGCACGGTTGCTGAAGTGAGTGGAAGGCCCATTCTGCCTCGTCTGTCCATCAGATTTTCTCTAGCTCGCTTTTTTTTTGTTCGGTCTGAGAGGGCGGAAGCTATAGAGCTATAGAAGTCCTATAGTAACATGCCAGCCCCAAAAAGGCATGCACCTATCTTTTAGTTGTGGGTTGGGGTAGTTTGGATGACCTCAACCATAATTTTTTTTGCGATTTGAGCAACCCCCGACTAATCTTGTATCTAAGATACTTTGCCTTGATCAGCCTTAGGTGACACTGGCTGTGAGCTCCGCCTGATAAAGCTCTGCTACTTGCTGGACGTAGAATACGTGATCATGCCACATAGTGGAGTGAATGACCACGTTGTCCAGGTAGGCGGTGGTGCACTGGTGATACGGAAGGAGGACCACGTCCATTAGCTGTTGGAACGTAGCCATTGCTCCTGTCTATGCACAGGCCCCTTATATACCCATTGTGTTGTTAATGGTGTATACATGATATGTTGGCTTATAATGGTTTGATATAACTGGGTGTCATTAAGAGTGCTTATTTGCTTTGGAAATAGGCTTGTTCCTTTTGGTAGGTTTATTACATATTAAACAAGGATTTTCTGAAATGTCTATGGAGGCAATGTATGGGATTCCTTCCTCAAAAATAGGAAAGGCTCACTGTTCCATCCTAAAAAAAGGAACTACAAAGTTTTTCAGTTAAATACTGGTGTGTGTATTAACCAACATATTAACTTGCTTAAGTAGTATGCTTAATTTTTAGTTTCTGCAGTCCTGTAATGTTTTCGTTATAAAAAGGAAAGACGTTATCATAATAAAAAGGAACTTCCGGCTCTATGATCTCTAAATGTGAGCTAATCCTGTCCAGCCATAAACAAACACAAAAAGTTTAAATGCAATTACCAAAATTGGCCTTGTCTTGAAATTGACCAGGTTCTGCTCTGATAGACAATGTATTTCACACTAACAAGCTGGCTCAGTTTTTTTTTTTTTTTTTTTTTTTTTCTGTTTGAGAATTATCTTAGATCATTTGAGTCAGTAATTGAATCAGTGCATATATCCTTGATTGTCTTCTACTTTTGTGTGGTTTTGTAACATTATAGGTCTGTCACAATTTTAAACATTTTTTTGCTCTTTCTCTGTCTGCCTTTGTTGGCACTGATAATAAAGGTTCTTTGCAATAAGATAATGAAAACACGTTCCTTCTTATTGTCTATTGTTTCACAGTTCTACGACAGCTCAATACCTCCATTGCTATCTCAACCCTGACAGCAGGCCAGTGTAAACTAGCTCCACTCATCCAGGTCATCCAAGACTGCAGTCACTTGTATCATTATACTGTCAAGCTACTCTTCAAGTTACATGCCTGTGAGTCTCGTGGTACCTTTAGCGTGCCAAGGTTAATAATAATGCTTTAATGTTGTTTATATATGTGTATTCTTTGCTTATTTTACAATATTGAGATAATATTGTAAAATGATGTTCTGTCCACTTTGCTGCCATAACAATGCAGATTTCCCACTTGTGGGACTAATAAAGGGTTATCTTATCTTAATGTATATTAGTGACATTTTTCTGGTGGTTACGGTTTTTAACATAACCAATTATGTGGTGTTACATAATCGACCTTAGGTTTACCAGCCGATACACTCCAGGGTCACCGTGAACGCTTCCACGATCAGTTCCATAGGTAAGTGAAATACTAATACCTAGTCCCTAGCAGACTCTTTCTTTTTGTAAAATGTGCTAGTATTTCAACAGGTTAAAAAGCCAGCGTTGCTAATCCTGTGAAATAAAAACATTATGGGTTGACAACTAAAACGTTGAAAACTATTGGGTGTGTGGATGTATGTTCTTATAAATATTTTGTTCTTTTTTCAGTCTCAAGACATTTTTTAATAAAGCAAGAGACATGATGTACTTCAAAAGGCTTATCCAAATCCCAAGGCTACCTGATGTAAGGAAGAAATCCTGAAATCAAATTTTAATTCTACCATTTGAACATAACAGTTCTTATGAATAAATTATTCATTTTTTGTGTATTGTATACAGCTTTGGTTTGTAAAGTATGTATTTTAATTGTCAGTTTTAGATGTTTTGATAAGCTTCAAGAAGCTATTAATTGACGTAACACATTTTTTTGTTTTTTTTTTAAATCATAGACATTATTTTTCTCGAGGTTAGATCACCACTTATAAATGAAATCTAACTATGATCTATGCAGTCCCCTCCAAACTTCCTCCGTGCCTCTGCCCTAGCGGAGCATGTGAAGCCAATGGTTGTTATACCGGATGAGGAAGAGCCTGAGGAGCAGGAAGAGGATGAGCCTGAACCACTAATAGATGTTAGTGATGCTCCTCCAGTCAGCATGGCGTCCCAGCCACAGGTGAGCTTTTTCTCCCTGCAGAGTTACATCAAGGTATTTTTGTCTGTGTCATTCTTGTTTCTTATAATAACTGAAATCAAATAATTTAAACCTTCAATAGACAAGTTTTACATTAGTGGGAATATTTTTTTAATGCTTTTGGAAGTTACCAGCCCAAGTTGTGAAAGACTGTTGTTTGTATCTTTATTTCATGTTTAATTGCTTCTGTTTTTTATTATCATTTATTTATTAATTAATTTATTTATTTATTTATTTATTTATTTGGATAGGTGGACATATTTGATCAGGCATTCGGGCCACCTAATAATGGTTTTGATGACAGGTATGAAAAACTCATGTCATACTATTAGTCTACTAAAATTAGCTATTTTTATTTTATAGTTTGGTGCATGTTTTCTTTCCTTCCACAGAGACCTACAGATTGAAAATCTAAAGAAAGAAATGGAAGTGTTACGAGCAGAACTTGAGAAAATCAAAGCTGAGGTAAGAAACAAAATTAGTATTATATGCTAAAGTTTTACAACTGATATATATGTCAACTTATATATATGGGTGGGTGGGTGTGTTTATGTATGCATGCATGTATATATGTATGTATGTGTGTGTGTGTGTATGTGTATGCATATATATATATATATATATATATATATATATATATATACATACATACATACATACATACTACACAAACACACACACACACACACATATATATATACACACATACATATATATACATATATAATAATGTGTGTG
>JBBJLS010000041.1:633840-677266 GCA_037577275.1 Bryconaethiops microstoma
ATTTTTCTGTGGAAAAGCACGGCACTGGTTCCAAAATTGAGAACCGGCACGGGAACCAGAGCAGTGGAAAAGGGGTACTATTTGCATGGGTTCCCGGCTCCGGAGTGGTCCACTGGCTGAGGTGGAGAGCCAACTGGTTCTGGATTGGTGGTGGTCTTGGGCCGGGGACTAACTGGCGGCAGGGTACGAGGGGGAGGCTTGGGCTGAGAGCTCATTCTTTGATCGACACGGAGAAACAGCTGGATCAGGCCTTCTAACATGGAGGATAGCTCTCGCCCGGCTAGCTCATAGACGGTCGTTTGGAGGGCTGAGTCATGCCAGGTGGTCTGCACTGCCAGGGTACTCAGCTGCATAGCGGCTCACCGAACGGTCTCCCTGCAGCAGATGGTATGAGCGAGTTTCGGTCTCCACCTCACTGTCTGGATGCTGGAAGGCAGCCCTGAGCTGAGTGGTAAACTCCAGATAGGAGTAGGCGACGTCGCTATCAGATAGCGCCATGGCCCACTTGGCTTACTGCCCAGTTAGGAGGGAGATGAGAAGTGCGAGCCGGCTGTGGTCTGAGGGGTAACAGGATGGCTGGAACTCAAAAACAAGATTGACGTTAATTAAAAAGACCTTGCATTTCCCGCCTACAACATTCCATTTATTGGGAGTGCAATCTTGGGTTTGTGACTGGAAAAGGGGCAGGACCACTGCTCATGGAGCACATGCTTTGGCGACTAGCTCCTAATGGGACTGATTCCAAGCCACGATATGCTGGCGGAGTTGTTCTAACTCTCCTCAAGCCACAAATGTCTCTTGGAGAGCCTGCCGCAGCCTGCCGACTTCCTGTTTCAGCCCCTCAATTTCCGCCGCCTGCCGATTCATGGCCTCGCACAAAACAGTGAAACCTGCTGGGTTCACAGAGGGCTTAGACATTCTGTCATGAACCTTGCCAAACTGTTTGCCCAGTGTAGCATGGTTCATGAACCCAGTCACAGATTTATCATGAGAGAGTCGGTAAACCACGCAGCTATTCTGAGAATGCTCTCAGCAGAGAGTACAGATTCCCACCGGGAATCCGCGTTCTCACACACACACACACACACACACACACACACACACACACACACACACACACACACACACACACACACACACACAAACACGCCGAGTATATAAACGGTAATAAAGAGCCATAGTACTCATGGTACCAGTTGGAGATGAAATGAGATGAGGAGGGCATGGACTCAGTGTCTGAGCACAAGTCTGTTACCAATTCCTTGTTTATAGAAGATAAGAAAGAAAGAAAGAAAGAACAATATATACCATGTGATGCACGTCATTTCCCGTACCCTATGCACGTCACGTGACTGGTGTGCGTCACAGCACTTTATTTTTTTCAATTCTTTAATTGTTTACTTGATTTTTCAGTTCAGTACAGTTCTCTGGACTTTTTTTACTCCGTCTATATTATAGATGTCACTAAAAGTCTGCTCTATCTTATGCAACAATGGTTTGTATAAGCATCATAGGTTTGTGAAGTCTGTTTTTTGAGATTTTTTTTTAAAAAGAATTTTGAGAAGATTTTTTTTGTGCCCTAATATCTTTGAACAGGTACCACAGAAAGTGAACATCAGCTAATGAAAAAGCTGAAGGATAAGGTTGACCATCAACAAGATGAGATAAAGACTAAAGACCATGTAATTACACTGAAAAAGAAGGACACTGAAACATTGAGATTATACACTATACCATGTGCACAGGCTAAAATGCATGATGAAATGAAAACTGTTTTGGTATACTTTGACCAAGAAATGTCAAAGCACAATTTCATTTCATAGATAATAAAGAGACTCAATTATGAAATAAGAAAATTAAGTGTCAAAAATGGTTGGAGCTTGTAAAACAAATACATGGTTCAGATTAATTAAACTTTTTTGTCCCCAATAGATCATGTGTGTCATCAAATTATTAATTTTAATTCAGTTGATGAAAATGTCCTATATATTACATAGGACAAAATGTTTATCAGATATAAGTCATTTTGGGGGAACACTGAGGCATATTTTGGGTCTGTTTATATAAATGTAGAATATGAATTACAGCCAAATATGATGCTAACACACTGTTCTACAATTTATTCTACTCGAAGATAGTCTGATGTCTAACTAGAATGGGTCTGAAAAAAACAAGCTTTCATCATTTAATAATCATTCATATTTTTGTTGGTTAGGTAAATCAATTTCAGCCTGTGTATATTGTGCCTCAACAGTTAGATAATGGAGTCAATCATAAACACATCAATCAAAACTAAAGTATGATTAACAGAAGAGTTCAACTCCACATGCTAATGCAACTGACAGAGAACAAAAGCTAGTAGCTAATGATTCTAAGTTCTCACAGTAAGAATGCTGACCTGGAACCAGTTTATGAAGTAAGTTTATCTCAAACTTACTTCATGGCGGAGTAAGTTTGAGATCTGATTTTAGATTTTTAATGAAGCATTTCATTAATACAGTTGCTATTATTTTTTTGAGTTATTCACAGGAATTTTTTTTAAATGTTTTGATATTTTTGGTATTTGCACATTTTTGGTATTTGCTATTTCCTATATTCTCAATCTTCAAAAGTATCCTGACACCCCCTCTAACTTTTAAATTCAGCTATTGCACCTGTTTCTGATGCGAACAATCCATTGTGCACACACTGCTTGCTCTCCTGGAGAGAGAGATCTAGTACAAATCATCTAACATCATTATTAGATGTCGCTAATGCTCATATGGCTGAATGCAATCAAATCAGTTGTTCCTACATCCCATTGCTGGTACTGCATCAAATGAGTTCCAATTTCGCTGAACACAAATTAAGCTAAAATCTAGACTAAAAAGATTTTTTTTGTGATGATCTTGCTATGTTTAATTTTCTGGCAAACTGGCAGAGAGTGTAGCTTCATACGTAATATTATGTTTGTGTTTAACTCTTTATCAAAGCACTGTTCTGTCATCTTTTAGCTCCAGATGAAGCTGCACACGGTAATGAAGATCAACCAGGATTTGAAACACCATATTTCCATAGCTGAAGCCCAGGGTAAAGCAGTCATCCATCAGAGGGCCAAATTGGAGGTGCTGTCTCAGCAGGAGGAGCTAGGATCAGTGAAGAAGGAACTGGAGCAGGTGGACCAGTGAAGAAGGAACTGGCCTGTCTGAAGGAGCAACACCAGGAAAATGCTGTAGATCTACTGGTGAAAATGTACACCTAGTGTTTACCTGTTTAATAGTATATATATATATATATATATATATATATATGACCATTCTGTCATACACAAACACACCACAGAGTGTGAATAGCATGAAATTCTTCCTCTGCATTTAACCCATTCACCAAGTGAAGCAGCGGGCAGTCGGGAACATAGCACCCAGGGAGCAGTGTGTGGGGAAAGTACCTTGCTCAAGGGTACCTCAGAGGTGCTTAGCAGTCCTGGGAACAGAACCCACAACTTCTTGATCGCAGGGCAAACGCCCTAACCACTAGGCCACCAGCTGCCCCTATAATAGCTTTCATTTAACATAACAGCTTCAGCTTTTAAAGTAAAATGCCCCTGTGCCCCAATTCTAGTCTACTGAAAAGGTGCATGATATCAAAAACTGTTTGGGGCAGAAAACTGAGTGGGAAACATACTTCTACATCATATTACTTTACAAAAAAGTATTTTCTACTATATGCACTATAAAGTAATGGAGAGTGAGTTTTTTCCTCTTTCCTGCTAGAATTTCACTAACATTCTAGAGATTCCTCCCTGAATCGCCACCTTAACATGGTGGAGGGGTTTGTGTAACTAAGTGATCCTAGGAGCTATGTTGTTGGGGAAATTGCCCCTGGTAGGGTCTCCGAGGGCAAACAGGTGCTAGAGAAGAGGTCAGATAAAGAGATATTTAGATGACCCCTATGAGCCAGTCCCGGGGGGAGGTTGTGGGTGAGCACCTGGTGCCTGGGCCTTGGTCCGTGGGCCCTGGCCAGGCCTAGGCTGAAAAATCAACATGGAACCACCCTCATGTGGGTCCACCACTTGCAGGAGGAGCTGTAAGGGCATTCTGGTTCATGTGGAAGCCAAAGATGGAAGCCCTGGTAGACTGATCCCTGGCTGACAAAACTGGCTTTTGAGACATGGAAGAGCTTGTGTGTGAGGATGAGAGATTCCAGCTAGATAGTCAGATTCACCTCAATGCATAGTGTGGGGTCTTCATTGTTTTGCTGTGAGATTTCAGTGCTCACGTGGGCAATGTCAGTGTGGCCTGGAAAGGGGGGGTGATTGGGAGGAATGGCCTCCCTGATCTGAACTTGAGTGGCGTTACATTGTTGGACTTCTGTGCAGTGCATGATTTGTCCATAACGAACACCATGTTTGAGCATAAGTGCATCCATAAATGCATGAAGATGCTATGGCATTATGATGCACGTGTCCGCAGGTCAATGATCGATTTCATGGTTCTGTCATCTGATCTGCCGTCATATGTCTTGGACACTTGGGTGAAAAGAGAGGCAGTGAGCTGGTAGTGAGTTGGATCAGGTGGTGCGTGAAAAAGCCGGACAGGCCTGCCAGGCCCTAGCATGTAGTGAAGGTTTGCTCGGAGCATCTGGCACCAGATCTTTAACTGCATGCCAGGGGAGCACTGAAAAGGAATGTGGCTCTGGCAGTCTCTAAAGTAAAAACTCAGGTATGTGGGGAGTTCAGTGAGGCTTTGGAAAGTGAGTTTCGGTTGGCCTCAAAAAAGTTCTGGCACACAGTCTGGCGCATCAGGAAAGTGCTCTGTTCTGAGTGTATACAGGAGGGATGGAGTGCTGTTGGCCTTGGCTGGGTACATTATGAAGTGGTGGAAGAAATACTTTGAGGATCTCCTCAATCCTGCCTTTACAATGTCCAAGAAGGGCATGTAACCTAAGGAAGCTGGGGTGGACTTGCCTATCACAGGGGCTACAGTTGCTGAGGTGGTTAAACAGCTCCTTGGCCTCTGGGCCCAGGGGATTAGGGGTGAGATCTGCGCTGCGAAAGTGAAGGCTCTGGATGTTGTTGGGCTGTTCTGGCTGACATGCCTGTTCATCATCGAGTGGAGGCCTCTGCACTGGCAGACTGGAGGGATCATAGGACTCTGCCCAACTGTTATACATGTGTTTTGTGGACCTAGAGTAGTCCTTTGACCATGTCCCTCATGGTGTTCTGTGGGGTGCTTCAGGAGTATGGGGTTTGGGGCCCTCTATTGAGGGCCATTTGGTCCCTGCATGAATGGAGCAGGAGTCTGGTTCGCATTGCCAGCAGTAAGTCAGACCCAGTGCATGTGGGACTCCACCAGGGCTGCCCTTTGTCACTGGTTCTGTTCATAATTGTTATGGACAGGATATCTAGGCACAGCCAAAGGGTGGAAGGTGTCCGGTTGGGTGGCCTCAAGATCGCATCGCTGCTTTTTGCAGATGATGTGGTCCTGTTGCCTTCGGCAATGCCCGGCCTGCATTGGGACGGTTTGTGAAGCAACTGGGATGATGATTAGCACCTCCAAGTCTAAGGCCATGGTACTCAGCCAGAAAGGGGTGGATTGCCCACTTTAGGTCAGGGTGAGTTTCTGCCACAAGTTTAGGAGTCCAAGTATCTTGGGGTCTTGTTCATTAGTGAGGGTAGAGGGGATTGGGAGTTGGACAGAAGGATTGGGGCAGTGTATGCAAAGCTTCGGACACTTAACCACTTTGTTTCCCTGGAAGAGCTGTTGCAGGTGGCTGGGGAAAGGGAGGTCTTGGCATCTCTGCTTAGGTTGCTACCCCCAAGACCAAGATCCGGATAAGCGGGAGATAATGGATGGATGAACTCTTTGCAATATTCCATGCGAATATAAATTTCAACTGGTGGGGTATTTGTAGCAGGGGCCCTGGTGGGTATTGGTTTTGTTCATTTGTTCAGTTCATTCCCAGGTAATGGGTACAATGATATATTTGGGTGCTATAATATGCAGTTGTTTTCAGTTTACTCCTCCCATACATGGATTCTAGACAGAGCGTAGAGCATCAGCTTTTCAATTTTTAAAAAAATTGAAGAAAATAATGACGAATGTGCCTGTCTGGGGATTAATCTCCTGGCCTCCCTAAGATATTCAAGGACATTATGGAAATTTTGCCCCTTCCAACCAATGCCTCAGTACACTTAAAGCTACCTTGACTGCCAGTAATTCTTTGTACATGGTAATTGTAAACTGCAAAATTTCTACAAATAGGCACAAAACTGTACTTTACCATATTCGTTTTGAAATTGTGATAGGACTGCTCTAACTCCTGCATCTACTTCAGCTATGAACTGGAGCTTCCTTGAGCCTATCAAAAGCTTGCTGATCTTCAGTTGTTCAGTATAATTTGTGTTGGTTCCTTGAGTAGAGATGTGATTGGAGCTGATAAAAACAAACCTGCAATAATAATTAGTAAAGCCCAGAAATCTTTGGACTTAATTTACCATGTGAAGGACTAGCCATTTGAGGATTGCTAGGACCTTCGGTGGCTAAATGGCAAGGGGAAACAATTTTTAACTGTAATATTATTGAGCACACCATAATCCATGCATAGACAGAGCCAGTAATGATGGGGGAAGAATGTAACCAAGCTGAATGGCCATGGAGATGTTGTTGTCTAATGCTTTCTGTTAAGGCATGTAGAGGGGATAAACATGCCCCTTTGGTAAAGGGGTGCCAGGGAGTTGTTTAGTGGTTCAATCGCTGGTTCAGTGAGGAAGCAGTTTCTGAGCTTGGATTGGAGATAAAACTAAATTATGTCAGAACCTTCAAGGGCAGTGGCATGGACAAGAATAATTATGTGATCAAAGCATTCTTTTCTTCACTTTTGCATCTCTCCCACGGCCCTGTCCACATGTGGATTATCTAGCTGCAACCAGGGTTGTTCTAAGATAGGGGTTTTTTGGGCAATGTGTGACCAACAGATCTATGTTTTTTCCTTTAACGATACGAATACGTAGTTTTGTAGTAGAGTAATCTTATCAACTACCCCCACTTCTACAGGTTGTTCTTTGATGGTTCTGATTTTAAGAGACAAGGTACACTTGCAGTAGGAGATCCCTGGGTTGTTTATGAGGGTTTCTTCTATAAAATTCCTGGCTGAACTTGAGTGTAAGAGAGCAGAGAGGAATGCATGTTAATCATTTTAATGCACTTAAACCAAAACTTCAACTTGATCTCAACTATATAATACTTAGTATAATCACTGAACAAGATGATTCAATTTGATTCTTAGGACAAACTGGGCACTAGTTCAACAGAGCACTCCACAATAGAAACATAGTTGGTCAACTCATCATTGAGTTCTTTCTTCTTGGATTAATGAAGTTTTACATATGTGCATCGTTTTGAGTTTTACCTGGAATTTGTTACTGAAATTTTTACTCCTGAGGGGAACCAAGATGGCCGCCATGGAGATGGCAGTGTAGTAAAGAGTTCGTGCCAGTGACAACTCCGGCGATGGGGATGAAGGTGAACCAAGATCGGGGCGCTGAGTGCTGAACTCCCTGAATAAAGGCTTTGAATTCATCATGAAAGAAATATGCGAACTCAAACTGGACATGAAAAGGGACCTTGTGAACTTTAAAGAAGAGCTAAATGCCGATTTTACTTGCTGATTCAGCGGATCAATTGAGTTTGTAGAAAGTTTGCTCCGGAAAGAACTGATGCTGCTGGAGGGGACTTACTTGCTGATTCAGCGGGCACATAGAGCAATGAATCAAACTGGATGGCAAACCTTTGTTTTTCGACCACGATTATGCAGCTGAAGTGGTGCAGAAATGCAAAAACTATATAGAAATCAAAAAGGTACTTAAAGAAAAAAAAATCAAGTTCCAGACACCACAGATGAGAATCCGAATCCACTGGGCAGAAGGAGCATGGCTTTATGGCGACCCACAGGAGGCCGCAAAAGAGATGAGACAGCGGGGCATGGAGGTCCAGAGTAAAAAAATCAACAAGGGAGAGACGCTGGAGGAGCATCTGTTGAGAACGGCACCATGGCAACTGGCAGGAGAATCGGACAAGCACACGAATTTGTCCCATCGAATGAGAAGAAAACTACAGGTATACAAGAGATAAGGATGAACCAGGAAACTTAAAGAGACTAGTGAACAACTGAACGCTTTGTGAGGTCAAGCAAGGAAATTCTCTGTAAATTGTCTCGGAAATTTGAACATTTGTAATGTGAAGATAATTGATAGGGGGGTAAATATTTTTCAAGTCAAAAGCAGTATAGGAACCAACAAATCCTACCTGGCATTACAGTGCCCCACTTAGAAAAAAAGGTAGCTGGCAGAGCAGAAGTACAGAGAAATGTTATTTACAACTGGAAGATGAGGGAGAACACTTTTGGGGCTTTTGCTTTCTTCCAGTGAGGGGCCCCTCCTCATTAGGAGGGCTTTCCCCTCTCCCTATAATAGGGGTTTGGGCAAGCTTCAGTTAGCCCGATGTCACCAGAATGGTGAGTTCCCATATGCAAATGTTTATATTGTTCTTTCTATTTTTTGTGTTATATGTACAAGTAAGAAGCTGAGACAATCCAAAGTTAAATTTGATGAAACAGAATTTGATTAAAACGGCGTCTTTAAACGTGAATGGGGTGTACAATCTTATTAAGAAAGGGAAAGTTATTGGAAAGCTTAAAAAGTAATAAATACAGCTAGGTTTTCTACAGGAAACACACGTATCTGACCAAGAAAAAAAAAATTGGATTTAGAAATACATACTATAGCTCATATAAAAGGGGGGAGTAAAAGGGGAGTAGCAATATTGATCTAGAACGCAATAAAATTTGAGACTGTTAAATAAGTCAGAGATACAAAAAGGCAGGTACATTGTGGTAAAAGGGCAAATTGAAGGCCAAATAGTAACACCGTGCAATGTGTATATGCGAAATAGAGGGGGTATATTGGAAACAGAGGAAACAGAGGGGGTACTGATATGCGCGGGGGATTTAGGGTGCTAGATTGCAAGATTGTAGTGGCAGATATGTCAGACCATAATATTGTTTACCTGAACATTGATTTGAATGGTAGGAAAAGAAACACAAATTGGAGTATGAATTTTGGAATTTTTAACAACTCCAAATATGTAGAGATGGTAAAAAAAAGAAATAACTTTATACAGACAAGAAAATGAAAAGGGTGAAGTAGATTTTGTCACTCTGGGATGACATGAAGGCAGTGATGAGGGGAAAAATAATATCTCAAATAATATATATTAAGAAGACTTAGGGAAAACTTAGGGAACTCAAAACCTTAGAAGTAAGACACAAAAATACAAATTATCCCATAGGGCTCCAGTTTATGAAAGTCAAAAAAACAATTAATACAATCAATTAATAGGAGCAGAGGTAGACAATCAAATGAGATTCTTGAAACAGAAATATTATGAATCAGGACCTAAAGCAACAAAATTAAAGAAGAAACAGATACTTGGCACAATCTGTAAAATTAGAGACCCTAAGATAGAAAAGATATTTGAACATTACTATAAGAAATTATAAACACAACCTGAGTCAGCAGATGAAGTGACTATAAGAAAATTTCTGGATTCACTTGACCTACCTGCGATAGGTAAAAAACAAAATGAAATAATAAATTATCTTATCACAGAAGTAGAATTGGTAGACTGAAAAACAACAAGGCTCCCGGAAGTGATGGCTTTCCTTCAGAGTGGTACAAAATTTAATAAGAGAGTTAACCCCTTTGTTATTGGCCTCTTTCAACGAAACACTGAAAGAAGGCAGGATCCCCCCTTCATGGAAGGAGACCACAATAACAGAATTTCCAAAGGAAGGAAAGAACAAAGAAATGTGCAAAAACTACAGACCTATCTCAATATTGAATTGAGACTACAAAATTTACACATCCATTATAAATAGGCGACTTGAGAAATTTATGACTGGTGAATAGATTCATATGTGGATGCGCTGGGACACATCATCAGTGATGTTTCCTGAGATCCTCGGGTGTTTCGGGTCTCTCAACATCAGACACCCTCCCTCAGGCGACCCAGCCAGGGCTGATCAGACCCCAACTTTTAATCCAAATCCACCTAGAAGCTCTTTCTGCAGCCTCCGTGGTGGACTTGATAGCCTTCCTCCTTGCAGCGGGGAGAGCTCTGCCAGGAGCCACTCCTCCTCGGGTCCGCATCCCACTCTCGCCTTGTCTGCTGCGCCTTCTTTTTGCAGGTCGGTCCATCGGTCACATCTTCCCCTTTCTCCCATATGAGGGCAGGTGTGGAGGCAGAAATTAATTTCCATATCTCTTTTCTTTATTGTTTCAAAACAACAAACACAGGCATACGGGCCAGATAACTAGACTTCAGCAAAATGAAAGGGAGAACAGAAAGAACACGAAGCTTGGATGATGGTGGACTGACACTCAGGCCCACCACTAACCAAATTAAATACAGAAAACTCAAAACCCTAAACGAATAACAACCCAAATCTCATCTTCTTTGAGCACCCTGGCCAGCTGAAACTCATAATAAACAAACTCACAGCCGGTGGTGCTCAGAATGACATAATAAAAGTCCAAACAAAAACCACAATCACAAAACTTAACCGAGATGGCCTCTAGTGGCCGCTGTCGGGACGTTACGGATATTCCATTGGAACCATCCAGTATGATTAAAATACGTTGCAATGCATATGAAAATGAGAAAGGGAGAGTTTTATCAGGATTACATAAAGGGCTGGAACAGAGAAGAGGAAATTCCACACTCTATACTAGAAATAAATGGGAAAAAGAAAACAAATGTCAACTGAGTTTAGAAGACTGGTACAACATATGTGAAGCTCAGAAATCTACATCCAGCTCTACGGTGTGGAGAGAATTCTGTTGGAAAAACATTCTCCGATACTTTATCACTCCTAAGATTAAAAGGACATGTCCACAACATTTGAGCTGGAGAATGTGTGGTGCAAAAAATGCGGATCACTCGCATGTATTTTGGGAATGTAGTAAAATAAAGAAATTCTAGGAGGATGTGTGGTCACAGTTGAGGAGAATATTAGGATATGAGTTGCCTAGAACATTTGAAACACTTTACCTGGGTAATTTGAAAAAAGAAAAGGTTTCTGGTAATGACATATACCTGGTGAAAAGTTTACTAGCAGCGGCTAAAAAGTCACCAGGAGATGGTATAAAGAAGAGCCTCCTACACTGGATAACTGGACAGACATTGTTGAAGAGGTATTTGAACTAGAAAGACTTACACATGTAGTAAGAATTCAGCAAACGTCTTTTGTGTAAAAATGGACAAAATGGACTGCTTATAACTCCCTTCATGGAGACACCACCAGGGATACGGAAAGCTAATGTCCTGAGTTGTGTGGTTGATTCAAGCGTAATACTGGTACAACTACTTGTATTTGTTTTCAATTGATGTGTGTGTACCATTTGAAAAGTCAATAAACTATTAGTACCAAAAACAGAAATTTTTACTCCTACTAGAAGATTCTCCAGTCTAACTGAAAGATGGATTATCCAGTCTAAAGGTAAGATTTCCTTGTTGCAAGTGAATCAGTCTCTCCATCTCTCTGGAGAGAGGATGATCGAACTAAAATTAGTTGGAAAGGTGTCTACTGAACTCAACTCTGGGTAGTTTTGGTTCTACACTGTCGTCGGCCACTTCAGTGCTATCCCTGTAATTAGAAATGTTATATTAGCATTGTCTAATGGGAATGACTTTGCATTATGTACTGGTTAAAGGGAACATTGTGCCAAAGGACCAGGGAGTAGTACAGTCTGAAGTGTTGTAGCTGCAAATCCTGAAATGTGTCATGGATTTGTTTGAGTATTACGTTTTTCACAGCTTTAGTGGGCCAAAGACGGTGCATGTTATTAGCTTCTGCTGAGTCTACTGTCTGCAAAGTACTCTGTAAAAACTGATAAACGAGAGTGTCACAAGCAACGCTGGAGGCCTACGTCAAAGTACAAAGACAGGTCAAATCACACTTTGCAAAATAATTACAACAACCAGCTTTAATACAGCGCCAAACAAAGGATGTACTCAAGCTATCCAACATGATGATCTAGAGCTCCCCCAGCGGCAAGGAGGGTGAACTGCAGAGCTCGGTGCCACATCATCACATAATTTTGGTCTAAAAGGATTAAAGCAACATTAAATAATGAAACTAAAATGGGAATAACTGGCATGTTTATTTTTTCCATGTAGAGATGTATATGATATTAAAAACTTTGCTTTATACATGCTATTTTATTTTATTTATGCCCTGATTTTCTTGTTTATTTTTGGCCCACCAGGAGGCACTGTGTGAAGATAACCAGTCAGACGACAACAGATACATAGCAAATCACAACATACCTCAGTTTACTCTTGAGGACTTTCAACATGTATTACAAGAGAAAAACAAGCTCAAAGCCCAAGTGTTTGTACTGCAGGACGAGCTTGCATATTATAAACAGTACAATAAATGCAAACATAATCATACATAGTAATGCATAATTTGGGGTAGTTATTTAAGTTCTGACAAAGATCAAGAGCAAATTAAGAACAACTGAACATGCATTCACATATAACAAGGGGAAGTCATGCATCTTTGTTGAGCTCATGCTTATTACTGCATAAGTGTCATTTTTATTTCTTTAAAGTGAAGAGGAATTGGAGGAACAGATAAGTCCTCTGGTAAGTCCTCTGGTACCTGTGCACTGCCCTCATCCAACAATCAACCTAAATCAGACATCAAGAAAATGTAAGTAAAGATGAAAGTACACATTATACCCAGAGAAGTGTTTAAATTGAATATCACAGAAAAGAATTTGTGAAACCTTTTGAATTCTGTATTTCTCTATAAATGTCACAGTGTGGAAGTAACGAGAACATACCAGGCCAGGAGTTTGCCCGTGTAGCGTGATGGATGAACCCAAGCGCGGACAGAAGCGAGAGGGTTGGTAAGATCATGCACGTTGTTCTGAAAATGCTCTACAACAGAGTTAGGATTCCCACCGGAAACCAACGTTCACATTCATGCACACAAGAAAGGTGAGTACTCACCATTCCTGAGGTGACACAACTGGTGCATGTTACAGTACCCCCCCTTCAGAACCGTCCCCAGACGGTCCAGGCTGAGAGGATACCCTGCGACAGTAGTCCTGGATGAGAGTTGGATCCACAATAACCCAAGATCATTCTTCCAGACCGTAGCCTTCCAAGTCAACAAGGTACTGTGCGTCTCGGATCAAGGATCCGTCAGACGGTATACGCAGGACCACCGTCAATGATCTCTGGCGAAGGAGGGTCCGGAGCAGCAGGAACCAGGGGTGAAGTGATGAAGCGCATGCACACCTGTATTATTCCCTCCAGGATATCCAGGAACTCTCACTAGCTGGTCCTTCAGGCGTGGGGCAAGCCCCTCATAAAACACCATCCGGAGAGCAGAGTCGCCCCAAGCAGTCTGCACTGCAAGGGTGCGGAACTCTGAAAGCGACCTCCACCTCACTGTCAGGATGTTGAAAAGCAGCCTTGAGTTGGTTGGTAAAAGTGGGACAGCAGTAACAGGCATCCGTATCCGCTTTCAAGACTGCTGCAGCCCACTCCACTGCCTGTGAGGAGGGAGACGAGAAGTGTGATGCAACTCCGGTCCAAGGGGTAGCGCTCTGGCTGAAACTCAAAAAGGAGAGACAGAGTTGTTAGAAACACCTCGCACTTCCCATCAACCCCATTCCACTTTTCAGGCAGTGACATTTTAGGTAATACCCGTCCAAATGAAGATGAAGTGAGTGAGGGTGTTGAGACGGGCGGCTGGGACACAGGTGCCTCGAGAGGAGTGGGTGGAGACTGTTGCAGGAGCACGACGTGTTAGCGAAGGCACGCTACTTCCTGCTTTAGATTCGCCAGTTCTTCCCGCTGATGATTAACCAGCTCGACTAGTGCGCACCAGTCCGCTGGGTTCACTACAACTGGCTCGTTCATTCTGTCACAGTGAGGAAGTAACAAGAACGTACCTGGCCAGGAGTTCACCCGTGTAGCGTGATGGATGAACGCAAGCGCAGACAGAAGCGAGAGGATTGGTAAGATCACACATGTTGTTCTGCAAACGCTCTACAACAGAGTTAGGATACCCACCGGAACCAACGTTCACATTCATGCACACAAGAAAGGTGAGTACTCACATGAATCATGAGTTGACACGGCTGGGCGAGTTAAGGAGACTCAATGAACGAGCAACTAGGATCTACCCGTTCATTTCGGGTGACCCCTGCGGGTCACGTGACTGGTGCATGTGACAATAAATGGCTTTAAAACATTATATATCAACAAAAACATTTTGCAATGCCATATATTTATTGAACAAATAGTTTAAATACATTTTTGATGGAAACAAAATTAACAACACACATTTTGCAATTAGTGGAACTTCCATTACTGGGAATAACCTCAGTCACACCCTGAAACTTTTTGAAGTATAGTTTTGTGTTGTATTGTGTTGTTTGATTGCCCTGCTACAGATAGCATCATGTATTGAATTAATCAAGACTCTAAAATATGAAACACTTTGTTAAAGATTTGTTGTCAGGTTGCATGTTTCTGATTACTCTTTCTGATGATAAAACTGTGGCATTTAGAAGTGGGGACAGATTTCTATACAAAAAAAAGCCAAATAAAGGCTAGACAAAGTGATTAAAAGCCACACTGCAACTAAGGGCCCAACATAAGTTTGGAAAGGCCTCCAGGAAATGACCAATTACAAGATGGAAAAAACTAGTTCCTGAATGACCACCAGCATATCAAGTTTAAATATGTAATTTGTAGTTTAAATATAATATGTAATGTGTGTGTGTGTCTGTGTGTGCTGAGTAATAACATATGTTGTGAATTTGGTTGATTTAACTAGAGTGCATGTGATTTAAGTTATTTATGTTATTGTGCTATAATTGAATTGTTGAATCGTGCACTTCATTCAAATATGCATTTCATTATGTATTTGAAGAGCTTTTTTCCAAAACACTAGAAATCCATTGCAATTGTTTTTAGAAAACCGACATTTACTTACCCAGGCCCACACAGTTTGCAAATGTTTAATTTATCCTGTCAAAATAATTTGTTTAGTCTAAACATGTTCAACAATACTTGTCAAATCTAACATCAATGTTATTGATTATAAATCAAAAGTTTATTATATATTTTTTATAAAAAAGCTATAAATCCACGTTCTTTTTTCAAAACGCTACAAATCTATTCTTTTTTTGGTCTTTCTTTCTGAGGCAAGAGAATGTGCAGTAATCAACTAAATAATATAAAGAATAATATATTTTCATTCAATAAATACATTCATTTATGTTAAATCTAAACAAATAGGTATAGCGCTTATCACGGTTTGGGAAAGAACTGCAGTATACAATCCATTTTAAACAAGGAAAATTACATCTGTACAGACTACTGTAATTCATTCACGGGCATTTTCTTTGGTATGCGGGGTCCTTTTCTTTGGTATAAACCAATTTTTATTGGTTTAGTAATAAAAATTAAGTAAAAATAAACTGTTCGCCAGGTGGCGAGTCTTATTCAGGGGCTTCAGGAGGAGTCGCATTGTAAAGACCCGCCGGTTAAAGCAGACATTGAAGGGCGACTGAGCTCAGCAGCCTATTTTAATTTACAGTAATAAAAATACAGGGCTTTAAGAAGAACAAAATGAAAAACAAGAGAAACACTCAAGATGAGTCAGGGGCAGACTGGCAATCTGTGCGTTCTGGAAAAGAACGGCTGTCCGGTGCATGGCGGCTGTCGGCCTGTCTTTCTCGGCTGAGATGCAAACCTCCGCGCAGCTGGTGAAGAAATCTCAGTCCACCCAGTACAGCGTATTTAACCATCCGAAAACGTGCTTTCTTTGTGTTCTCCTGACAGTATGAAAACATTTACAGTTATATTTTATATGGAAATGTAGCTGAATTTACGTTAATGTTTGTTACAAAATTAGTAAATTATATTTTTCTTAATAATTTAGCATTAAAATGCATGAAGAATTATATATTGCCACGAAAAAAGCAAAAGAAATGTGGAAGATATTTGCGGTTTCCACGAATTTGCTGGAGCTTTCACCAACAATTATTAGTTTGGTTCTAAGAAAAAGTGACTGAATCCAGAACACTTTAATTTCATTTTAAACTCAGCATGATACATTACCCTTAACGAAAATTTAAAGGTAAACCAGTATACGGGTATGCGCTGGTATGCACTGTCATTTTCTTTTGCATAAGCAGGTAAATACAGTAATAATTTAATGTAATTTTCTACATTAATCACCAATATTTTTTACAGTTCAATAATTTACTGTTCATCAGTCTTATTCAGGGGCTTCAGGAGGAGTCGTATTGTAGGGACCTGCTGGTTAGAGCAGACACTGGACGAAGATTGAACTCCACTGCCTCTTTTAATTTAATTTAGAGTAATAAAAATACAGGGTTTTAAGAAGAACAAAACAAAAAACAAGAGAAACACTAAAGATGCTCCAGGGGAGAAATTCTGGTCTGCAGCTGCCACAGATGCAATCAGCAGCAAGGAGAAATGAATAATGTTCTTGGATTGGCTACTTTCAAACCTCCTGCATCTGAGTACAGCATTTTTTCACCATCCCAAGAGGCACTATCTTTGTGTTTCTCTGGACAGTACAAACACATTTATACAGTTATATTTTATATGGAAATGTAGCTGAATTTACTTTAACATTTATGTTACAAAATTAGTAAATAATATTTTTCTTAATAATTTAGAACTTTGAATGGATGAAAAGTAAACTGGGAACAATGAAACAATGAAATGCTGTCATTACTGTCTTCAAAAGAAGGAAATTTATTGGATTTAGACAGAGACATTGAGGATGAAACGCTGATTGGTGATCTGGATGTGGAGATTGAAAGCACTCAGGTGTACCAGGATCACATTCTCCCATGGAAGGCTTGCACCACTAGACATTTTAAAAGGGTGTGAGAGTCGGAGAGAATGTGGATGAATGATGCAAGTTCAGGTTAAGCCAGCTCAACAAAGCAAACTGTTAAACTGCCCAAGCTACAGACAGAGAAATATGGGGGGGGGAATAAGCCAGTGGCAGGATTTCTGGTCTTAGTATGAAACAGCTATTCTTAACAGTGATGCAATGTGTAAGAGGGAGAAGTTCACTTATCTGAGGTCTGGCTGGAGCAGCGGCAAGAGCTGTAGCGGGATGTGAACGATGGTAATTATGATGCAGAAGCGGAGTTGCTTCAGAGCTGTATAGTAAGATAGGGCATTGTAATCAGTGCACATATGTCCAAATTACTGAACTTATCACGTGCAAAACGAACACAAAATATTTCAGCTCTTAGAAAGTTGTGAAATACGAGAGTGAAATACAGACCCAGAGTCTACAGTCCAACTGGTTCACAATGATACACATGGCTGTCTGCAATTGCCATGGCATTAGCCTTGCCAGTCAGACAACAGTGGTGAATGGAAAATGCTTGAGCTGATCCTGTTTTTGCAAAATGAAGTCCAAAGCACAGTGAGAGTACTTCGGCTTACCAGACTGGGTAACGCAAGAAGAGATCATCCGCCAAATGGTAGACCATGTGTTAAGCCAGCCATCACTTCTGAAAACAGAAACAAAAATTGTAATGTACCCTCTGCTGCTGCATTTCACAGAGCAAGAAATTTTTCTCAGACCTGTGCGTATTGTGACAGTGCTAACCATAAACAAGAGCCTTGTTTGCACCATTCTGTGGCTGCTCGAATAGAGAAATTCAGAAAACTGGGAAAATGCTGTTTGCGTAGGCCCTAAACACATAGCAAGGTTCTGCAGAGTGAAAGATGTTTCATTTACCTTGTGTAATCGCCAACATCACCAGTCAGATGCGCAGATGCCATGGTGACTTCCAGCATCATGACACTGAAAGCTAATGTCCAAAACACCATACTGCTTCAGACAGTCAAGGCACGGACAAAGGGCCCAGCGGGGACATCATATGCTGTCTTTTAAAAGGTGGCAGCCAGAGAAGCTTCATTCATGAGAGGACAGTTGTAGCAGTAAACCTGCCAGTAGTACAGGAAGAGACACTGAATCTCCACACCACTTCTTTATCAGCACAGCACTACACGGTGAGATTATCCCTGGAGAACATGGATAATATAAAACAAGAGGCTTGAGATGTGTGGAGTGTGGAGTGCTGAGATAAAGGTCCCTAGTGAACCCATTCAAGGGGAATTAAAGAAACAGGGTCTGCAGCTTGTAGGCTTTCCTCAAGAAGGCATTGATGGTACAGAATTGTCATTGTTAATAGGAGAATTATCAGGTGGTGTCTGACAAGGTTTAGAGGATGACCAAATAACTAGTAGCCATGGAAAGCAGCTTTGGATGGGCTTTGCAAGGGCCAGTCACAACCTCCAGTGTAACTGTGGTGGGAAAATCTCTATAACCACTCTTTCTGATTAACAATTAGGTCAGAGTCATGATTCATCAAAGTTGTTTACTTATTTTCTGTAGAAAGGGGAGTCAATCTCATCCGCTCCTTAGAACGTCTGATATACGTACAGTAGTTTTGCAGAGATTATATAGGGTTGCATGCATAATTTTAATATCTGATGATTGGCTGCTTATGGCTATGGTGATTTCTCACTGGTTCATACGCTGTGCACGCATAGCTCGCGTGCCCCCATGATCTGTGCATGCGTAGCCCACGTGCCCCTACTTGGACAAATAATTGTCTAAGAATTGTTTCTAATACAGGATGTTTCTGTCTGAGGAAGGGCCCATGGCTTTGCAGAGCATCATGACCTGGTCGATAGGTACTGTCTCTGGCTCTGTACAGCCTTTTACATAATGCAGCTGTGATATCCGGGCTGCATCCGCCACACCCCCTTGTCCTCGTGCTGAGTTGTTTATGTTTGGGTGCAGCGCTTAGCAATGAACCTGAACAGAATGAGCCTCTGTTGTTCAGCGTCTGATTGCCTTGCTAAGCACCCACTCATTCAGCCCAGCTGTCTTTCCCTTAGAGTTGATTAGTCTATTCCCTTGGAGTTGATTAGTTTATTTCCCTGTTTAGTGAGATTGGCTGTGTGTTTTCATTGGTCTGTTCGTGTCTCCCTCTCTGTATTTAGCCAGCCGCCTCCAACATTCGAGTGTGGGATTGCCATCAGAACGAGCCTTAAGCTCCTTTGCTTGGTTAACCATTAGACACACCGGCACTTTTCTTTGTCTGTGTTGTTGCGTTGCTCCACTGGGAAGCCTTCTGGATTTGGTTTGCTTTCATTTACTGACCCTTGTTCGTTGTAGATTGCTGTCAGTGAACTTTATGTTTTGTCTCTTTGTTCTCCTAGAGCTGACCAGCGAAGCAGAGTCCTCATACTGGTCTTATTCAGCGTGGCTGTAGCGCGGCGCAAAGCTGTTGTATCCTCTTCTTTAAGATTCCTTTTAGGAGTGAAGTGCATTGGGTTTGCCCTCACGATTGGAACAACGTCTTCGCCTACAAAGCTGAGCGTTACCCTTGTCTGGAACTGGCGTGAGGTCCTCAGTGTTTTGAGTTGAAGGACTGTCTTCTGTTCACATTCTCAACATGTTTGTGTTAAGAACAAGTTACCCTCGGTTAAAGGACTATACTCAATTGAGTGATCTCTGTTTGTGTTTTCAAAGAACTGGTTGGTTCTTCATTAAATCCTTCGTATCTTTTGATTCACGCTCCTGTGTCTGTGTCCTCCTTCAACGGAGCCCCGACATGACTGCAACCTTCAAAAATAACCTTTGCATGCACTTATTTGCAAGAAAATAAGCAGCGTTACAAGAGTCATGTACACACACATTGAGATCAAATTTTCCACTACATTCCGATCTTTTGATCATAAATCATTCAAACAAAATTTCAAACACACATAGAATGTATGTATTTGTAAGAAGCTACAGTAATGATCAAACACAAAAGATCACTGACCGATTAAGGAAAGTCTTCGTGAGGGGTTAGAGCGGTCGGGGAGTGGATTCAGATCAGGGAAATCATGTTCCCAGGCCGTGCTGGCATCAGCCTTGACCTTCTGGGTTTCCAGTGTTTCTGTCTGAATTTATGTATCAGGATCTGGTCACCTGGGTTCCAAAACATGCAGTGGGCCCTCATCGGGATTTAGTAACGTGTCTTTTACCTGTTAGTGAACAGAATGAAGAACAGCCGACAACTGACAGCAATACTGTAACATATCACAATATGTTGTCTAACAGTTTCCTGCCGCTTTCTCTGTGGGCAGTCCAATCCCCAATTTCCTATGCCTAGGAATTCACTAAGGTCAGCTATCACTAGGCTCACAAAGTCTGGTCCATTGTCACTGCTTACCTTTTGTGGAATTCCTCATCTGGGAATGACTTCTTTAATCAGTATTTTTGCTACCCCTGTCTGTATAAATATTAGCAGTTTTGTCTTTGGCTAATTTGCAAGCTTCAGTCAGTGCAATTAATTCTGCTGCTTGGGTGGACAGGTTGTGTGGGATGGAGCCGCAGCTGATAGTTACGCTTTCAGAAACAAACACCCATGAGGCAGAGCCATCTACAAAAAGTAGTAAATTAGGGTTAGTCAGTGGAACATCTTTGACCCACGGCTGCCACGGCCACGAGGTTCCCCATCGCCTGGAATAAGGAAAAGAGTAGGGGGGTTAAGGGCAGCAACATTTTACAGTGACATTCAGTATGCACAACAGGGCACCATTATATCATATATACAGTAAACCTCCGCTTATCCTGTACACTGATCTCCCGCAGTGCTAAATACCGATGTTACCCTTGTATAGACTGTACTGTAATTCATGCACGGGCGTTTTCTTTGGCATGCGCTGTCGTTTTCTTTGGTATAAGCAGGATAAATACAGTAATAAATTGATTTAATTTACAGTAATAAAAATACAGGGCTTTAAGAAGAACAAAATGAAAAACACGAGAACATTCGAGATGCTCCACGGAGGAAACTCTGGTCTGCAGCTGCCAGACATGCGTCACAGGTCAGCAGCCAATCAGCAGCAAGGAGAAATAAATAACGTTCTTGACTTGGCTACTTTCAAACCTCCCACCTATGAGAACAGCGATGGATGCGTCAAATGGCACCAGCCAATCAGCAGCAAGGAGAAATAAATAGCATTCTCGGATTGGCTACTTTCAAACCTCTCGGCTCTGAGTACAGCAGTTTTTCACCATCCAAAGATCAGCTTTCTTTGTGTTCTCTGGACAGTATCAAAATATTTATAGTTATTTTTTAAATAGAAATGTAGCTGAATGTATATTATTATTAATAAAATTCTATTTTTAATAATTTAGCAATTAAATATATGAAAATTTATATATTGCCACGAAAAAAGCTGTGACGTCCAGGTATCGTCCGCCACGCCCCCTTGTCCTCGTGCTGGGTTGTCTGTTCAGGCGCAGTGGATGATCCCCAGCACAAGGATGAGGACAAAAGCAAAAAAATGTGGAGGATATCTGCAGTTTCCACATTAGTGCCAGGATTTCAACTAACAATTATTAGTTCAGTTCTCAGAAAAAATACACGTTGGACTGAAACCACGTTAAAGTGGGGATTTACTGTATATTGCAGCCACCTGGCGGAGGAGAGGTGTGAAGTGGTGTGTTCCTGTAAAAGCAGGGAGACAACATGGGGTGCTAAGAGGGTTAAGTTAGCATAGCCCATAAGATCACATTTGCCCAAAGGAAATCTGGGAGATCTGACAGGGACGGGTCATCAGCCAGACTAGTGTGGCTATGACCAGGTGAGCATTCAACCATTTCAGTAACCCGCTCATAGGGCGCTTTGCTTGTGTGGGCACATGCAAAGGCATTGTGCCCTTGCACATGGGGCCATATATGCATTTAAGTGCAAATGGACCTATATCCCACCAGTCCCAGTTCTTTGGCTTAGCTAAGGATATAAAAGAATTTAATTTGTTTGTCTGTCAACAGTACTGAGAGACATGCAGTATTCTTATCCCAAAACTACTGATCTAGCTTTAGACTGTCTATGATGGGTGGTTTGTCCTGTTCATCTAGGAGGTCCCAGTCAAAGTCTACTGAAACATGCACAGTACAGTGTAAGCTGCAAGGGTCAGAGGTATGTCTATAATCTGTTTGACATCAGTGACGATAGAAAGAGAACTGTCCACATCTGAGAGCCACCACTCATACTAGAAAAGAGATGTGGCTCATTTGTGGAGACTCCTCCCGCTCCCATGCATGTGACGGTACGTCCGTTTAACGTGGGAGGTGGCCACAGTGAGGAGTGTTTCAGTACTGAATATGTGGCCCCAGAATCTATGAGTAGCTTGATGTTTCACCCCTCTACAGAAATGCTCAGTGTTGAAAGGTTGCTAAAGGCTGGTGTGTAAAACTGAGTATAATCAATGGCATTTGTTTGTGAAGGTGGATGTGAATGTATGTGTTTCCATCAGTCACCCATGTTCTGGCCCCAGATGTCCTCCACTGTGCTTATACCGTTGGCGCAAATTGTAAGGTGGATTGTACCCATGGCTATCTCGATGAACATGGTTGGGCTTCGTTTTCCTCTGCTCCTGCCCCAACCACATTGTCCACCTCGTCCCCTACCGTCTTCCTGCCTTCCAGCAATTTGCAGCATTGACAAGGTTGCATTGTGTAATTGTTGCTGTTGCTTACTTGCCTGCTCCTTGCTTTTCTTTGCCTGTTGCTCCTAAGCGTATTCTGCATGTCAGCGAATTTTTGGCTAATTGTTTTGTTCTCCATCCTACACAGGCCTGTTCAACCACTTTCTTCACTTCCGGGCAGAGTCTGGTCAGCAAAGTATTTCAGATGTGACTTTTCCAGAGGCCAGCTTCATCGCCTAAAACTCGTGGTCATTCTATGCAGCTGCAGGTGATGAATGTCTTCTGCAACCTTGCATAGTACTCAGGCACAGTCTGTTTACAGTTATTCAGCTTTAAAAGTGTTTATTCTCTGAGGAAAGGCCCTTTTCAGTACACCCTTGTATGCGGCATTGTCTGCATGGGTCAAGTTCATGGCCATACTCCTGACATGGTGATAGTCGCTCAAGAACCCGCCTTTCACTTTCAGTCACCCAATGGTAGGTCTGTATTCTCTGACAGGTTTAGCTGTTCTATCCCAGTCTATACTTCGCACAGTCGACCTCCGATTCAGCTGGCCCTGCTGCAGCGGCGTAATCTCTGGGCTGGTTTGGTTTCCGAGGGCGGTTAAGGTCCATCTCATCCAGCACTGGAAATTGCATCTTGCGCATGTCAGGACAGAGTCAAAGGAAAATGGGTTAATGGGTGACAATGTATTTGTGTGTTTTTGAGTACGTGTCATGTACAGTGATGGCGGCGGTTTAGACAGAGGGGCACTGGCAGCGGCACCAGTCTGCCTGTTGTGATGCAAATGACTAATTTGTTGTCTTCATATGCTAAGTGAGTCATAAGCTTTGCAGTCTTTTTCCTGTCTCTGATTTCTGCCTTTCTTAGCCATACCTTGTGTATGTCACTTATTTTCTTTGACCTCCTGAGTTCTTTCCTTTAATTCTCTAATTGTTCTTATAGCTGTCTTAATTGTCTTAAACTGAACGTTCCCTCTTCCGGGAAGCCATGACATTTCATCCATCTGGCTAGAACTATCGGATCTGCAGAACTTTCACCATGCAATTAGGGGCTTGGGGCTTTCAGGTTTATTGATGTAGCCATTTTGCCCGTCCCAGGCGGGCATGATTAATCACTGAAATGCAGTGACAGGGAAGGAAAACTTTTATACTCTCAACCTTTCCTTCCCTTAGCAAAAAGTAGTCCCTAAATGACGGTTTCCTAGGTGGACCCAATCTCTCTATGTACATGACATTCAATACTCAAGATGTTTGTCACAAACAAAGATATACATGTACAACATGCAGTAAATTGTAACACTGTAACTGAATGGCTCCTAGGGGGATGGTGGTAAGCGCATTTCGGGCCGACAGGAGCTGGGGTGGTAAACGCATCTCAGGCCGGCAGGAGGGGTAGGGGTGGTAAGCGCACCTCAGCCGCATCTAAGGCCAAGGGCCGTGAGCCGGACGGCGGTTCTGGGCTTTTCCATAACGCACAGATTGCCAGTCCACCCCTGGTGATGGTTCTTGACGCACAGCTGCCCCTTCTGACAACTTGGTGTCTATCTGTGAGAAAGTGCAGTACCCACCTAGAGAGCTGAGTGTTTACTCCCAAGTCCTTCAGTTTAGTGAACAATCTGTATGGAACAATCATATTGAAAGCTGAGCTGTAGACTACAAATAGCAGTCTCGTGCTGTTCCCATTTTTACTGTCCACATGTGTGAGGGTGGTATGCAGGACCTATAGCAGGTTGATGGAGCTAGAGATGGGGAGCAGATAAGACCCTCAAAAATGATTTAAGATAGAGCTACAGGGCAATAGTAAGTCAGGGTGGAGGGCCTGTTGTGTTTCTGTACTGGGACAATGATGGGTCTTTTAAAGCACATAGGAACTACAGACTAAGCCAGGTGAAAACTTGAGCCAGCTGGTCAGCACTGCTCCTCAGGACACACTCAAAGATGCCATCTAGTCCTGCAGCTTGTCTGATGCTTGCCAGCTTCAGAGCCCTGCGCACATTGTGCCACTACGGAGACACTTGATGCTTGTGGGCTTTATTTTTGATGTACCATATCATGTGACTGAGACGAGCGATATCGGTCTGCGGCCTGGTTGTTGGGGACCTCTGCTTTAGAGAGTAAAGTACAAAGTTGTCATTTGAAGCTTCCTCTACATAATAATATGTGTAAGATGTAGGTTCTCAGGTTAACTCAATATTTTACATAAGATCCATTAATACTTTTCTGTCCTGTGTCTACAGGTTTATTTTTGTTTTTCATGGACAACAAGCAGACACAGCACAAACTTGAAGACTGGAATGTGTTATTGGAGCAACAAGACCCACACTCCCAGTACAAGTTTACTTGGTGACTAGACATACACCGATCTGCCACAATATTAAAACCACTGACATTTGAAGTGAATACCATTGATTGTCTCGTTACAATGGCACCTGGGTGAGATATGTCATCATGGGGAAATCCAAGGCTCCGAATCTCACCATCCCACCGACAGCTAAAAAAAACCCTCCGTCCACCAAGAAGAGCTGGCCCAAAGATTCGCCCGAAGTGACCTCTCCACCTGTTAAGGACTTCGTGACCATCTTGGACTCCATTAACAACAAGCTAGCTAGTGTCAACGGACGCCTGTCCCTGTTGGAAATTCTCCACAGAGAAGTCCAAGCCATGCGAGAATGTCTTGAATTTAGCCAGCAACAAGTAGAAATACTTATGGCCAGCCAGCAACAAGTAGAAATACTTACGGCCAAGAACGTGGCCCTCAGAGAGTCTGTAAAATCCCTCACAGATGGTATGAGCCAGCTCTCGGAAGAAAACAAAAGGATCAATGAATCTGTGCTGGATCTACAGGTGCGAAGCATGAGGGACAACCTAGTCTTTGCAGGCATCCCAGAGAAGGATCCAGAATCCACAATCAAAAACTTCATTCAGAACCAGTTCAAACTCCCAGCAGCTGTTGTTAATGTCACCTTCCATCGTATCCATCACCTTGGAGGAAGAAGACCCGATGGCCACAGACCCAGACCCATTGTGGCCAAATTCTAACATTTCAAACAAAAGGAGCTGGTGAAAAGCAGAGGCAGGGAGCTGAGGGGATCCAACTTCAGCGTAGAAGACCTGTTTCCCATTAGGAAGCGTTTCATCGATGGAGGTTCCCGGGTGGTCATCACTGTCAACAAGCTGTATGTCAACGGGTAGCTGTATCGTGACTAGGAAACCACCCCCTAAATATTCTCACCAATCGGATTATAGGCACGTCCTCATCAAAACTCTATCTACTCGTCTCATCAGCTAACTACAAGCGAAATGTGTTGAAAATGTAAAACTGGCATTTCTTCACATCTGTCCTTTTTCACCATCTTCATCCGTTTCTCTCTCTCTCTCCATCTAGACAGTATGCAAACAGATCACACACATGGACACACACATTCACATACATGTGTACACACACGCAAACATACTGACACAAAACACACACTCATTTGCAGCAAGCCCTTCACACTCAGTTGGTTAGTTCAAACATGAGTACATTAAGGTTTATCACATGGAATGTTTTAATCTCAGAGAATAGAGATTAAGTTTTTTAATCGGCTTAAAAGATTAAAAAAGATTTTAAAAAAAAGAAGACAATATAGCAGACATTGTCTTCCTACAGGAGACTCACTTATCCGACACAACAAATAACATACTCACCTCACCACAGTTCCCTGCATTGCTAGTATATACCGCCCAAATAATGACGAGCCCTCCCTCCTTCACATGACAAAAAAACACAGTTCTTGGTGCAAAGAATGCGACTTGAGAACTGCGATTATAGAAACAAAACAGGCAGACGTTGTGGTGTGTTCCTGTTATGCGATGGTTAGTACCTACCAAAAGTGGTCCAAGGAAGGACACTTGGTGAATCAGTGAAGTGCACTGATACGTGTGGGGAGCAAAGATTAGTTCATCTGGTTTCATCCCACTAAAGAGCTACTGAAGCACAAATTGCTGAAAGAGATCATTCTGGCCATTATAAACTGGTATCAGAGAACCATAGCTACAGACCAGTCGGAGTTTCAATGCTAAAACCTGTTCTGCTGAAAGTACCTCCAATGAACACAGGAGCATCAGAAAAGGACCATGGAGGTAAAAGGAGGTGAAAGTAGGCCGTCTGGACATGATTACTTTGTGTGGACAGTTGTGCATTGCTCACCTGGGGAAGCAATAGCACCAGATGCTCTATTGGCAGTGTGATGCTCTGGGCAATATTCTGCTGGGGATACATTGAGTCCTGGCACACATGTGGATGATATTTTGACAGACATTAAAACATTGTTTCAGACCAAGTACACCTCTTCATGGCAACAGTATTCCCTAATAGCAGTGGCCTCTTTCAGCAAGAAAAAACACCCTGTCACACTCCAACAATTGTTCGGGAATGATTTGAGAAATGTGACCAATGGCTGACAAACGATGTTGACTTGGTCTCCAAATTCTCCAAATCTCAATCTGATCCATTATCTGTGGAATGTACTGGACAAACTAGGCCAATCCATGGAGGCCCAACTTCGCAGCTTACAGGATTTAAAGGAGTATGACTTGCAGTACACTTTGTGAAATGTGTCTCCTAGTATGCTAGGCCAAAAGTGGAGGAGCTGAGAAGACTAGGCTTTTTTGACGAATTAAATACGCGGAAATGGGAAAAAAATTACACGCATACAAAACTAAATATTTAACAGACCAAGTTTTGGACACCACCGCGTCACTTAAAAATGAAAGTGAATATAAATACTTGTCGCTGGCTGGGAGCACACGCCCTTTACGTTAAAGATCACTGCTTTGCTCTTTGTCCGTCGCTATGGTAACTTGATGCTGATTGGATGCAGTGTGAGGTGATCCCATTGGCTGGTTAATACTTCACTCAACACAGTCCACAAGTAAGAAACACGCGATTTGGGACAAGGAAGCTAGGCTCATGGCAGGATCCAGTAGTTACTAAATATCTTAACTAACTAAAATTGTTTTAAAGTTTGTTTTGATTATATTAGACTCCGAGTACTTGTCAGCTACGAGGAAAATGGGAGATCTGCAAGACTGTTCGCCCGTTCTTGTTTTCGAAAAGGACCCGTTGGAACTTACGGTTGAAGATGTTTATGACATTTCATACGTGATTGGTAAAGATCTATTAAAAATTAGCAGGGGTGGTCAGGAGGTATCAGAACTGCAGTTCAAAATAGTTCGTGTGTTGGAAATGTTTGAGATAATGGTTAACAAATATAACTTGTCGCTGGAGGAGCTCAGGATGGAGCGAGACAACCTGAAAGGAGAAGTCGATAGAGTCGTTGCAGAAGGTTCCAGTGGAAAGGTTAACACTGTAAGTCTGTTTAACACATTCCTCACTCCAATGGTACCAGATACCCAAACAAACTTGGATGAATTTGCTTAATTGCACTATTGTTTATTTTCTTATTTTTTCTGTTTTATCATATTTTATTCTTTCTTGTTGCACGGATTATTTTAATTGCACAAGAATGTCCCTCAGATTAAATAAAGTTCTTTCTTGTCTTGTTTTATTGTAATCTTTGTTAATATGTATTTGTGAGGATAACAGTTTTGTGTGAGCTGTATCGTAAATGTAATCAGACTGTTGAAGCACAGCAAGATCTAAATGAGTTCAGTCTTACAATACAGAGTAAAATTGCTTTATTTAAAAATAATAAATCTTTGTTTTTTTCTTCTTACAGATTATTGGCCCGGACAAACTGGTGATAGATTTGAAGGACCCTAACCGACCACGATTCACCATGCAGGAGTTAAAAGAGGTTCTACAGGAGAGGAACCAACTCAAAGGCCAACTGCTGCTGGCCCAAGAAGAGCTACAGCTCTATAAAAGGTATAGCACTATATCCCAGAGAGCCCTTCTATTCAACAGCTAAACAGAACCCAGGATTAAAGGATCTTGGACATCTTCATTTTAGTTACATTTGTACATTTGCAGTGGTGTTCTGCCTCAGCCAGAGCTAAACATGGAGGAAGTAGACTTGGAGACTCCTCCTTCCTCTGATCCCTCCACACTTTCTGTGACCACAGAGGGTAACGAAGAACAAAGAGAGAAGACCACTATTCAGAAACTGTAAGTCATTTATTAGTTTGCTTCTGTTTGTGTGCCCACGGACAGTGGAATGACACTTCTTCAGCATAGATAACCTATATGTTATACCTGCACCCATTAAAACGAAAGCAGTAGTTATTGTGTAGATATTTTAAGCAAAACTGAATAGTCAACTTGAATGTAAATAAGACAGTATCCGCGTTTACATGGACACTTTTTTCAATCTGATTGAATTTAATCAGATTAAAAGAACCCAACCAAACTGTTTACATGGGCGTCAAATAAAGAGATCCGTATTTTTTCCACGTTTACATGTTCCAACCATTTAATCCGATCGTACATTATTTTGAAAAGCGCTGTGGTAGGCCTAGGCTACTTTTCTTGTACAGAAAATGAGAAAATGCAAGGAGGCTTCCTTTCTACTTGTTTATCCCGTCTCCGTCGCGTGTCAGAAGCATTTTAATGTGGTGTGTGCCTCACACGGCGTCTCGCGTTCTGGTGTGCTGCCGAAAAATGCCCCCTTTAAGTTTATACAGTTTATAGTCAGTTAATAACACTGATAATGATGAGAAATACCCAAATGATATGCATAATCAGAGAAAAATATTTTTATTTACATAAGAGCCTAGAGAGATAGGTAGATCTTTAAAGGTGCAGAGAGCCAGATTATACAGTCAGGTTCTAACACTGAGAAATGCTGCCGTGAATCAGGACACAGGCTACTTCCAATCGTGTCGTGCTTCCAGCTTGTGGTGATTCTGAACAGCGCTGATGTTTCTGTTTCGGATTTTACGCCCATCCAATCTCTCTAACTGTTTTAACGTATCCAATAAAAACTTAGTGTCAGCGACTGACCTTTTTTTTAGTACAGGCCCACTCATTTTCTTTCACTGCTGCACCTGAGGTAAACTCACTCAACGGGGGTAAACTCTACTTGGCTACTAGCTAGTGGCTACCTGCCGCGAGCTCACGCACATGCGCAGGAACAATAATCGGTTTGCCTGTTTACACGAGTAGTTTCCTCGATCGATCGGATTAAAAGAAAGGTCTAAACCACCTCTTTTAATCGTATTGAAAATTTAAACGGATTCAGTCGAATCCGATTACTTGAACCGTTTACATGAGACGTTTTTAATCGGTTTCCGTAAATAATCGGAATAAAAGTGAAAAAATTGTATCTATGTAAATGGAGTTGTTGTTTACACTATTGATCTTCTCAAGTCTTTTTGTGGAAGCATAGCAACTACCTCACTACACCTTAGCAACCACCTGCAGTTCCATAGTAACCAACTAGCAACACTAAAGCAACCACTTAGTTATAATCACAGTTACCATAGCAGCTGCACAGTCACACGTCTCATTTTCTCACGCAAATATTTTAATTACAACTATTTTTGTAAAGCTGCTTCTTCTCCGAGATGAGTTATTGAGTTATTGCTGCAGTTTAATTAAAAATACTCAGCCCATGCTTATGCATGTTTTAGTACTGCTAGTTAGCTAGCAAGTTGCTAGCCAGCTCAGTTAGCTGATTTGAGGCCATATCTCTGTTTCTGGGTGAAAATGTGTCTAAAAGACAGTAAAGTGTGGTAGTGTGACAGTTTTTGTGCTGTATGTAGATTTTCCTCTTATTCTCGGAGCTTTTTGTCTCCGGGCACACATGCGTAGCACCCCCTACCCCAGCCCCTCTTCAATTCCAAAATTCCCCATAATAAAGTATTTAAGGTGTAAACAAAGGTTCAAAGTGGGTTTAGACATTCCGTTCTGGAAAAACTCATCGAGTCAGATTTGGTCACAGTGTTGGTCAATGGAACCAGACAACCACATTTAAAGTTCCCTTTAGAAAATTAAAAGGTTAAAGTTTGAGGCATCAGAATATAATCGTTACCCCTCTTCAGCCATTAGTAATCAGGTAGTAGCACCATAGCAATCACCTATGGTGATTTCTTGGTGGAAATGCATTCTAGTTTCTGTTGTAAGGGTGTCACCAAATTGTTGCATCTGCCAAGAAGGTGGTCAACGGTTGTCTTCCCCAACACACCTTGTTCAATTCAATGCCGCTAAGGTCAAGCAGATGCAACAAAGAGACTAATCCTTTGTGGAAGGATTGGAAGGATTCCAAATTAGCTGATTGGCATTTGCATTCTAGTCTATGCACATTTTACTTTAAAGCACGTGTTTGACCATTATACCAGGGAGCCAGCTTTTTCGGTCCGACTTTTTCTTAGAGGTGTGATGTCGTAACAGACGTAATTGCACGATTAATACGAAAGTGAGATGTTCTTATATTGTATTTAAGATGAAGATCATATGTAATGAGGTAGTGATCTGAGATTACTGTAAAAAGAGGAAGATAGGCTATGTTGTCCATATTAACACTAAGAGTCAAGATTAGGCCAAGTGTGTGGCTGCAGCAGTGCTGGGTGAAGCCAACTATATCTAGAATTGAAGTAAACACAGATTTTAGAGGATCCTGTTCTTTTTAGCACCTCCACACTAGGAGAGTTAAGATACACTGGTAACAAAGATGTGCACTGCAAAAGCACAAGTGGTAACCCCAACAGAGAAGGCCACTTACTAATAGTCTACTACTAATCTCTCTATGATCTGTTCATGCAGTAGGTCATTTGGAGCCAAAAACAATATTCATAAAAATTATGTAAAAGGATTTTTACCATCACTCGCATTTAAACTGTTAGTGGAATTAAGAACTCAAACTGTTAGAGTGAGTGTTGTTTGGACTGTATTTTTGTTTTGTTGTGTTTTGCGTGGAAATGTTTTTTTAGTCATATAGCTGCACCAGTCTACTTTTGAACTGTGTGTAACATTTTAGATTAAGGGAGATAAATACTAAGAATCTTAGTCCTCAGCATTTAGTTCCAGTATTTAATAAAGAAGAGCCATGGTGCAAGCTCGCAGAATTTGCCACTTAAGTGAATCCTTAAAATAGTGATGCATGAGTGCAGATTTCTCTTTTTTCATTCTGAACATGGTTTGAGTAAATGCATCAGAGATTACTTTTTATTTTTATAAAACAGGATTTGATCTCCAACTTGATCACCATGTTTGATCACCACAACACAATTATATTTTAAAAGTTTAAAAAACGTCTTAAAAAGGTTTTTGTTTTTTGTGGCAACAGCCCAATACTATGTGATTAATTACCTGTCCAGTGGTATAAAAAATAGTATTGAATACTGATGCTTTTCGAAATCTGAAATTCTAGTATCACTAGTATTGTGACATCCCTAAAAATAATACCATAACTTTTTTTTATTGCCAATGTATGATTCATTTTGCCCATGTATGTCTGATGCTCATCAATCATCAGCTTGTCATGGATTGAACGTCATGGATAGATTTAGTTGATTTTCTTAGGAGGTAATGTGACAGCTTTTCCTGCTTTTTCTTGGGTAATGTGGCAGCTTTCACAGCTTTTTCTTAGGTGTAAAAACAAACTATACTCTGAAACCTAGTATTTAGTAGTTTGTACTAATCTGTGAATCTTTTTCTTTCTCTCAGGTTCTCGTTTAAAAGAAAATAGAAAATCACCAGCACCTTTCTCAGATGGCCTCCTAAAACTGCACACAAGATTTGTGTATATTAAAAGCCCCTCATTGGCTTTTGGTGACCAGAAGCGAATTTTCATGTAATCAACAATCTTCTGACTACACACATTCCATTTTATTGCAGTTAAACCATTTTAAACTTTTAGGGAAAAGAGAAGTGTGCACTTATAGTCAGGCAGATAAAATAAAGACAAGTTGTATATTTTATATAAAACATTATTTGTTTTGTAACACTAAGTTTGAGATGAACAAAAGAGTAAAGAGCACTGGGATACCTGCCTCTGGACCAAGAGGTCATGGGTTCAAATCCTACCTTAAGCATACCACCACTGGGTTCCTGAGCAAGCATCTGCTAAATGCCTTAAATCTAAATATTCCTACATAACATTGACATTTATTGCATCCACCTAAGTGGCATCTCACCAAGAAGTTTGATTAAAAAGTTTGATCAAACCACTTGTTTTGTTGTTTTTTAAAATGAAAATACGTTAATGCATCTTCTACAGAAAACAAACTTAATGTGGTATTTGTCTGCTCATTTTACACTTTCTAGGTATTTAAGAAAATTATATTTTGTAACATTTATTTAACATTACAATATTCAAAAGTGTGTTGTCTGTAAAGAATGCATACCTATTTTCACGTATAAATCAACAAAACATTGTCTAGGGGCAATCAAAATGTTGCGTAACATTGTATATGCAAGCCAAAAAAATTATTTGATAACAGCTTAATTGTTATTGCTCAGTATCCAATGATCCAATATTAGGTAGGCCAATATCCAGAGATGGCTAGGGTAGCCTGGAATTGTAAGTGCAAGTACTGCTGCTTTAAAGTAATAACTTATTTAGAAGCAAATGTAGTCATCTAATTTGGCAATAATGTATATTGTATTTAAAAAAAAAGTCTTCGCCCAGCCTTTTGTTGAACTGTTATGTGGAACACTCTGCTTCACTTTCCTAACATGTGTTGACCCAACTGCTAGTTCACTGGATGTTTGTCACATGACTGTGTTTAATTGGCAAAACAGTGTCAGGTAATGTGTGGCCTCCTTATGATTGAGCAGCTTGAGGTGGGGATGTGAAGAATTTCAGGAAGAATGAAAATGCATGGAATGTGAATTTAATAAGAAACAATTAGAATTTAGTAAAATATATTAGTTAATTTTTTTTTTTTTCCTTAAAAATATATTGAAGTAAGAGTATTAATTATCTTCCCTTAAAGCAACTGAAGTACTGTTTATTAAATAAGGTATCAAGTAAACATTTGTATCAATGCAGTGTGTTACTAACCATCTCTTCCAATATTGGCTACATGCTAGGCATGTTATAAGATGGCAGTTTTACTTCAAATGAGCGGGGTTTAACACGGCACTGTGCATTAACTTCACTAGAAGAGCAGAAGGCAGAACATTATCTATTTTTGGAGCATACTTAAAAAGCATAAAGGTATAAAGAAGGAAGATTGGCTGGCCAAATGTTACCATTTAGTATTAATTGGTCCTTCACATAATTATATGATTAAAATTGACAGATTTGTAAATGTAAAGATTTATGTGATTTCTGTTTTACTTTTTAAAAAATGAGATTTTAAAAAACTGTTGTTTTTTTTTAAAGTGTTATATTCACAATAAAACAATGTGGGGAAAAAAGCTTAGTTGTTTTTGCCTAAAGAAAATATTCTTTGTATTGAAGTATTAATAATTTGCACATTAATGCAAATTATTAATACTTCAATAATTTGCACATTAATGCTCACATATGTTCATAGCCAAACCCTTACTGTTAATATTACCATGTCAGTTTGGATTTTCATTGGCTGAGGAGTCATTAGTTTAAAAATATTCACTTACTTTTACTTATAGAAGCTATAATGGACAACATTCAACACCCTTTCTACAGCCTCCTTGTTTGGCAGAGGAGCAGCAGTGGCATGCAGCCTATCGGTTCAGGAGGTCCTTTGTCCCCACGGCAATAGGACTCTTTAATGCTCTTTGATCCTGTTTTTTATTATCCTACTTTTTTATCGTTATATCTATTTTAATTATTATATTTATGAATGACCTACTGGATATCTGAATTTCCCCTTCCATCTATCTCTGTCATACTCACATTCTGCCTAAAGGCCGTGTCCCACTAAGGGAAAGCCGGATGAAAATGCTCTGGTTGCTTATTGTTTAGGGGCAAAATTAACATTTAGAGACCCAGTGTGCCAGGAAACCATTTCTAAGATATTTTCAACTAAAGTTATTTACCTAAAATAGATGCTAATAATATTGGTCTGTGGTGACTATTAAAGAGGTGTGTAAACTGTATTATGCAGTATACACAGTAATGGAGCCTATATAGCTACAGGACCACTGACTGTTCAAATGGTGACCAGTATGCTAAATCAATATTTAATGTTGAATCTTCATAGCATATCAGTTGCAGATGTGATAAACCTTGAGCTCACTACTGACTATGATCTTTAAATCCATTCATATGCATGTTGTTAGAATATTGTTCTTTAATCTGTTACATGTTATTCAGTTATGAATTTCATTATCCTTTCATAACATGGTAAGTGGAATTCACAGGAAAGTTGTAATGCCCTTTTATCTAGAGGCTCCAGCAAAAGATTGCTAGTTTCAGCTAGTTCCAAATGTGCCAGTTGGAGCCCTTATAAGTAGAAAGTTTGACCACATTGGCCTGGTATTATCAATGCTACTTTGGCTGCCAGTCAAATGTGGTATACAAAATCTAAACTGCCTTGCCCCTTAGTATCTGAGTGAAGTTATCCTACCTTCTTAGATCTGGTGGCTTCATATAATTACTAACAAGTATAAAAGCTAGAACAGCTTTTTCCTACAAAGTTAGGCTGGCACCCTGCCCAGAGTCCCTACCTTGTGCCCGTAGACCCCAGGTTAGGCTCCGGGTACGCGTGACTCTAGTAAGGATTAAGCGGTTACAGGAAGCGAATGAATGAAAAACTTAAATGTGTCCTTGTTCGATCTGCCCCAGCTAACTGTATGTTCTACAATTGTGAAGAGTAAAAGCAGCTCAGGCATGAAGCTGCAGACTACCCAAACTCATTTAGCAGTACCAGCAAGTGCTGAAGACTGTAGTGGGTATCCTGTTGCATCAATCTCAATTGCCACTGGAAGATACATCAACCAGAGAACTGTGCCTTGGGATGGGCACACTTCCAACTTTGTGGCAAGAGGAAGGCACTTTACTGGTATAGTATGATGTTCTCCTGTGCAGAAAACAAGGACCATAAAGACATGGTTTCATGAGTTTGGTGTGGAGGAACTTCAGTGGTGGGCAGACCCCAATCCAACTCAAAACCTTTGGGATGAACTGGACCTCATAAATACTCGTTAGACGGAACAGGCACAAATTCCAAAATACTGCAAAAAACCCGTCCCAGAGGAGTGGAGTCTGTTAAAAGCTGCAAAGTGGTGTCAACTACCATACTTTCATTCCATAGTGTATGTAGAGGTATACAGCTAATTAGGACTTCATGTTGTCTAGCAAATCATTCCACACAGAGGTGGCCTCTTTCTGTAGGATAATGCACTAGGCTTAATCTACATCCATAAGAGTAGTCCATAATTTATGAACATATTTATGAACAAAATTGAAAATCCAGCCCAACTTGGGGTTTTCTACATAACTGCCATAGAGCTCAGAAAATAAAATAGTACACTTTATTGATCCAGGATTGCATATTTCATCATAAGAAGTTAGTGTATAAAACACCGCAATAAAATGTTTCACCAAATGCTTGCAAAAAAAAAAATCACTACATTCTGCAAAAAGCACAGTCTCTGAATTAAAAACATCTGCATGAAATTGGGCCAATTAAGACTTAGAGTAACAAATGCTGAAATATGCTGAACCTTAATCTTTTATTGTGATATTTCCACCATAAGGAAAACCTGTGTGCATTGTATCTGAGACGTTGCTTTTTGCCCTGGTATCTTCTTTGATTTTCTTGCAAATTCCAAAACTAACACAACATAAAATTCAGGTTGGTTTTGGCAGCCTAACCTCACACTAGAATGAATTTTATAATGACAGATAAGGCAAAATGCATATTTACATGATTAAACCAAGTCTCTCTCTCCCAAATTTGATCTACCATACTAAAAGCACGATTTAAAAAAAAAAAAACAACCTAAGGTCAACGCTTCAGCCAAGGGTAAGCAGCGATAGCATCCTTGCTACGGTCTCCATAGTCATACAGAAGTTCTTCTTCTGCTTCAATATCTCTGGATGCCACTAAAATAAGATGAGGAACACCACGGAGCTCATGTAGTCTGGTTTGGCAATTTCCATTTTTGCTGTGGTTGATGAGTCTGCCCAGTCGACCAGTTTCTTTAGTAGCATCCACACTAGAGGAGACAGATATTTAATGGGCTTGTTCTAAAGCTACTTCCTCTTTAGGGAAGGTCAGTGGCAATGTATTACCAAACATAAAGAAACATCATTAGTCAGATCATTAACAAAAAAAAAAAATGTAAAGATCCTACAAACTATGTTCATTAAAATTTCTTTAAATTAAGGGAGTCTATATGGACCCCAATGTGGGTTCCATTATACACAAATACAAGTAATTGTCAAAACATTAATTTACCTGTATGTTACTGACATGGTTCTACTCCATCAGTGAAAAATTATGTATAATGTGGCATAAGGAGTAAATGTGTACACACTGGTGGTTGCATCTTTGTTCAAGACTCACCAGTATGTGCTGTTGAGGTAGTGGAAGTAGTACATGTAGCAGCCTTTTGTAGGGTCTTTAGCATACTGCGCCTCTCTCTTCTTGGCATCAGCAATTTGAAGCAAATCTCCATGATACTCAACCACAAACTGACCTTTACAAAATTCTCGGTCTGCAAAAACCCCTCTTCCTTTTCCTTCAATATATTTAACCTGTTTAAGTGGAAGAAGTCATTGTCAACGGAAGCCACTAAAATGCGCTTTACAAAAGACAGTAAAAATATTCATATTGAGTCCAACCTTGAGCCCATCTTCCACATTGTTTTTGATAAGATCATCAATGTGGTGTTGTTCTTCACACTGTTGGCAAAACAACCATGTTTAGCAACTAGAATTACAACCTTCAAGAAGTTAAAACATTCATTCATTCATTCATTATTAAATCATTTTATTTTCTGTAACCGCTTAATCCTTACTAGGGTACCTGGAGCCTGTCCCAGGGGCTACAGGCATAAGACAGGGACTCAGGGCAGGGCACACATACACACACAATTCACTCACACACTCACCTATGGCCAATTTAGAATCCCCAATTCACCCGACACACATGTTTTTGGACTGTAGGAGAAACTGGGGGCCCTGGAGGAAACCCACACTACTGTGAGGAGAACATGCAAACTCTGCACACTTATTGGAATGACTAAACTGTAATGGGCCTCCAGGACTGGAACTGAGAAACAGCCTCAATCTTCAAGAAACTAAGCAGCATGAGATTCTAGCCATGGTCACTCACCTTCAAATCAGCTTTGCTTTTTCTGGAACTCCTTCTAATGGGATAATAGTCTGTGACCTTGCAGCTATTTTGGTAATTTTTACTTTCAGTCCTGGAAGAAAACAAAATAAAGTCATATGGCACCTCTGATTTTTGCAGTGTCAGAAGTCCTAGCCTCTACCAATGTACAAGGCCAGTCTACAAGCAACCAGCTTCACACTTTCCACTTTAAAAAACAAACAAACAAAAAAAACAAACAATCACCCTGGGACCGCCCACGAGACATTTTTGTGGATAATTCTATTTAAAAAAACAACAACAAAAAAATAACAGTAAAGCAATACTTGGACAGTTCATACCTTTGTATATATAAGCATAGTTTTGAGGATTACTGATGTTTGCACAGGACTGCTAAAAGACACTGAAAACTGCTGTTTCTATGAGAGCATATTCTACCTGACAAAAAAAGGATTCAAGACAAACATACTTTTTCTGTGTTGACTTGCTCACTTTGACTCTAACTTGTGTCTCGTATTCAGATTTATCTGGAAGAGTCACACCAGGCGATCCAGTTTCTTTGTGGAATGCTTCTGTCTTCTTAGACAAAAAAGATGAGGTCCGCACACCACTCTTCTCTTGTTTAGAACTCAACTCCACTGTAAGTTTCCGTGTGAAGACAGGAAACATGAGTCACATACACTGGTTAGATCCACACTTCTAATACCATAGTAGAGTGGTGTTCATGACAAACTGACTGGCATGAACAGTTTGCATTCACGAGAAATTTTTCTGCCCGTCCTGGTTAACACCAAGCATTACATGACCAAATGTGAAAACGGAATACTAACTGTAAAGTTTAGATAGCAACAGTACATCTTACTTTGAATAATTTACCTTCTCCATGCTTGCTTGTATCACTGGCCTGCAATGCTGAACAATTTTCCTCACGAATAGGGAAAAGAGGACTGTTGCGATGTTGTGCAAGAGGATGTGCTGGGCTCAGAAAACTGTGCAGTGTTGACTGTTCTTGACACGTCTAAAGAAAATAAAACATTCTGTAACCTCAGTTGCTCTATATGCATGGTTGATGGAAAACGTTACATGAGTCAAACCTGATAACGATTTAAAACCGGCGAGGGCTACTGTTGTTCAGTTGTTATATGTAACTATTTTCCAAGTTGTGGAAAGCGTTACTCCACTATTACCTTTTTCGTATCCTGTTTGTTTTCTTTGGCTTCTCTTCCGGCCTTGTTTTTGCGTGGCTCGACGGTCAGCGTTTTCCTGCCTTAAAAGGAAAAGGTCAGACAACTGTTATGAGCAGATATTCTCCCCCACAAAAACATTGAGCTAAAATGACACATTTATTATACATTTCTGTCTTTCCGAGGCAGCGAAAAACTGTTATTTAGCATGTTTTCCCTCAAAACTAAGCAATCTAATCAAAACTACTTGGAAAGTAGTAACGTAAATTACAATCCTATCGTAACATTTATCAACAAGGTAGCCGGAAAACATAATGATAAACTATCAGCTCCGCGAGCGTTACCTTTTACCATTTCGATCGATCAGCCCTCAGCCTATAAATTATAAGGCTACAATTTCTCAAACAGCAAAATGTACTTTTCTTTAAAATAATACACTCCTTTAGTGATACATGTAACTTAAACTGCCCGGCGCTACAGTGCAACAACAAAAGCTTCCGGGGGTTTTAAAAAACTACCACATCGTTCATTGGTTTACTGCGAGAGGAAAGAGTTTATGATTGGACCATATCACCCAGACCCTTTGTGCTCTGCAGGGGATTTGAATTCTGAACGGCCACCCCTTATTCCCCCTCCAACCTCAAGCCCTGGTACGCTACATTTTACAATTTTTATCTTTTGGCGTTGCTTTTTCTGATTATTAATAAACAGCACAAACCAGAAGACTTGCTAGTCCACAATTTTCTAATAGCTGTATTTGGATGTCAAATTTCCTCCAAATATCTCTTTCAGTGTTAAATGGTGGACATCTATGTATTGTCTCCCATAGTCTCCTTTTATTGTGAGAGGCATGTAAGTGTGTACCCACACACAATCAGTATCCTGTTCTTTACTAATACACGTAATAATGAAGTACTGATTTTTATATTTACTTTTACCTTTAATTCAATGGTAGGAGTATTAACGTGATCAATCTGAAACAAGTCGAGTATTCAGGATCTATTGTGGAAACCTACGCAAGAGCATCAGTACTTTGTCCAAGTCGTGTCATTAGCAAAACGTAATTATTTAATTATTGTACGACAACTATTAGGCTATCTCATTATGTGCAATAGTCTACCCTGTAAATCATGTGAAGTTTTCTAAATGGGTGCTGAATCATTTAATCATGAGCAATATCTTATGTGCAATGTGAAATATCACTACTTATATCAATATTACTGATCTACTATTGATCTCTATTACAGCAATAAAATACTCCTAACCACTCTCTGTGTTATTAGTAATTCACTTAACTGTAAGTTATTTATCTATAGTATTTATACACAGCATTTGTGTATATAGCATTGGGTATTTCATATTGAGGTTTCTTTTTATTTAGATTCATTTAGACTTTATTATTTTTATTGTTATTGTCTGTGTGTGTCTAAGCAATTTCTTCGAGATCATTGCAGTTTTCTAATTCGGTTTCTATTTATTCTAAAGCTGGTCCAAACGTCGAGACCATGCTTATTTCTGTAAGTTGAAATAAATAATGTATTTAGAATTGTAAAATAATTATTGTCAAAGTTTAGGGATTTTTATTTGACACAGTTAATATTCAGTGTGTACTCCCGTCCCGAATGCAGAAAGTGGGACTCGTTAGATCCTTCGGATTATCCCTGTATTTTTATAATGGTCTGGCATTGTGGGTGTCAATATAAAGTGACGGCCATATTTGCCGGCTGCTGCTGTGCTGTAAACAAAAAGTGTCGGAGGGAGACAGGGACGCTTCAGTGATTTCAGGACGTTTTTAATTCCTCAGTTTATAATGTCTCTGGGAATGTCTTACAAACCTAACGCCCATCAACACGTTCTGGGAACTTCAGTGAATCAAGGTGTGGTAAATTTGCTCTTCGTTCTTGTGTGTGTTTCGTGTTATTTCGACGCGAGGCTCGTGTAGTGAATACCTGGGGGAAACCCGTGTCTGTAGTTTTTGTCCAGTTACAGATATGGGGTCAGATTCTGCAAGCTGATTCATTTCCGCCATTATTAACCTTCCCAATCATAAAAACCCACTCCTTTACCCTCCATGTAAAGTTTTAAAACTTCTTTAACGATGCGAAGCCGCAAAAACTCTGCATGTTTCGCTTTTATCCGGATGCTAGTGGTGAAAACATGTTAGAAATGTATCACTTAGCTGTTTAATTCTGCCTGTTCCGTTTCCTCCATGATTGTCTTCCCGAAAGCCTAATGATTGATTTGGAGGAGAACCGTTCTGACCCTTTGATGACACCCAGCGGTCACAGGGGCGCACTGCATATTGGATTGTAATGTACTGGACGTCTACACACTGCCCAAAGCACCACAGTGATAGAAGTGCTAGAACAGGAAAATGATGTTGATTCACATTTTTAATTTTTTTAAATTTGTTTCCAGTTCAAACTGTATACTTAATTTGGGGCAGCTGGTGGCCTAGTGTTTAGAGAGTTGCCCCTGTGATCAGACGCTCATGGGTTTGAATCCCAGGACTGCTAGTGGCATCACTGAGGTATCTTTGAACAAGATACTGTCCCCATACACTGTTCCGGAGGCACTGTGTTCCTAGCTGACTACTGCTTCACTTGGTGAATGGGTTAAATGTAGAGAAAGAATTTTGTGCTGTTCACACCGAGTTACGCCACAGATCAGTTCCTTCGACAGTGATCAGAATCAAAATCAGAAAAACTTTATTTATCCTGGAGGAAATTGTTTATGTGGTGACTGCCACATCACATAGACACAGAGAGACACAAGACACCAGAGTAGTGTAAAATAAAAGTAAGATAAAATACAATAATAAAATAAATAAAATAAGTCTAATATAAGTCTAAATAGAATCTGATAAAAATAAAAATCCAAATAAAATAAAGTTAAATCTGAGTAAAAATAAAAATCAGTGGAAACAAACTATAATATGAATAGAAGTGATAATATTGCACATAAGGTGTTATAGTAATTAAGTGAGTTAGCGCCATATAGAGGACAGCATACGATATTGCACATAAAGTGGAAAACAGTGTTTAATTCATTTAAGCGACTCATATTGGCTATAAAATGTCCCTATAGATTGATACAAATTGGTATTAAACACTGAATACTGATGTTTATAAACTAAATGACTGTGGTCTTACTTTCAGCATAGCTCTAGTTCAATGAGACTATAACACATGCCCATGGTTTAAGTTCGATGAGTCTATAACTAATGTCCATAGTTCCAGTTCTGTTAGACTATAGCTAATGTCTGTATTTCCAGTTCAATGAGACTATACCTAATGCCTATATTCCCAGTTCAGTAAGACCATAACTAATGTCTGTAGCTGTGGTTTAGTCAGACCATGGCTGACCGCTGCTTAACCTACATGTTAGTGTGTTGTAAGGAAACACAGAAAAACAAACCGTGTGTAGGTATTCCTTTTTATTAAGTTAAATCGTAAAAACACACAACTTGTTCACATCATTCTCTGCCATCTTGCATCTTTTTTTTCCATGGCAAGCTTTTTTTTAATTATGATTCTGAACTCATATTAAAGCTATAGTGTTAAGTGTTTGTCGCTGTATTCACATTAGCAAGCTACTACTATGATTTACGGATTGGTGGTGCAACAGATTTTAGTACATAAACACATGCACTTTATCTTCTTGTACTACTCCCTACATAAGGATTTTAGCACTTTGGATAAAAGCGTCTGCCAAATGAATGTAATGTAATGTTGTAAAAGCATAGTTTGATATCAACTAGTGTTAGTTAAGGACTTCTAGACGTTCTGCACAAACTTAAAACAAAAAGTAATTGCACAAAACTGGTGCAACCCTGTCCAGAACTTTTTGAGTGTCCTACAAACAGTGTCCTTACTCAGTAATGCATGCTGTCTCCTATGTTATGCTCCAAAATTCTTCTGCATTGGTCATACCTTTCTGGAGTTCATAACTTTCTTGTTTGTTAATTGGTGATCTGGACTTTGTTGTGTTTTTTTAATTAGTGTGTGTTAACATTGTGTGTGTGTGTGTGTGTTTGCAGACGTAACTGCAATTATATTTGTGGTGGCTAGCAGCAGTTACAATATGGTGATCCGAGAAGACAATCAAACCAACCGTCTCCAGGAGGCCCTGAATCTGTTCAAGAACATCTGGAACAACAGGTACAGGGACACGTTCGGTTGTTTTTGATAACCCAGTCAAACTTAATATCTCGTCAGCAATAATTCAGAGATATTAGCACACTGGGGTAAATGTGAAAAATATCACAATATTGTATTGTACCAGTATCACTCAGCACTACACAGAAGAAGCTCCATGCTGCCTTTATTGTTGGATGTACCCTGATCACCTGCATACATTCAGGACACAATTCATATTGCTGTGGAAACTGAACTGACTTTGCTCTCGCTTAGTGGATAGGATCCCTCATCACTCAGCACAATGCTTATTGTATAGATGGATGGATGGATGGATG
>JBBJLS010000041.1:677366-701320 GCA_037577275.1 Bryconaethiops microstoma
AATGTTCTCCTTTCAGCCACAGTTTCCATGCTATCCAGTTCCTCACCCACCACAGAGCCAGCTTTCCTGATCAGTTTAAGTCTCTTCCTGTCTGCCACTTTCATGCTACCACCTCACCACACCACAGCATAGAAAACGGCACTGGCCACAACAGACTCCTAGAACATCCGCAACATGGTGTTGCAGACTCTAAAAGATCGGAGTCTACATAGGAAGTACAGCCTACTTTAACTCCTCTTGTAATTGGCCAGAGAGTTCTTAGACCAGTCCAACTTATTGTCAATGTGTACACCCAGGTATTTGTAGAACCCTAATTTTGGTGTAAGTCGAAAAACACCCTAGCCTAAGTCACTTACCTATCCTAACAGGTGTAAAATCATAAAACCACAACTAAGCCACAGAAAAGGGAAAAGAAAAACCTCCTCACTCACATGCCGTGTTACTGCATATTCTTCCGCTGCACACAAGCATACTAGTTCGCCCATGTAATTTGTAAGTACGAGGCTAACGGTATAAGCCGAGTGGGAGTGAGCGTGGTAAACTCAAAACGTCATATGTTGAGACTGTAACTCGAGGACCCCCTGTACTGTGCTTCACATATGACAAAATGGTCACTTTACTTATTTTTCCTACCAAATAGTGACAACTGCACACTCCCAATCTCCAAATCTGGCAACACTGCAGTCTTACAGGCCTATTGTGAATGACTTTGGACCACCATCTTTGGGGTTTCCACAGGTGAGTTTATACCTAAACTTTTTTTTTAGTAAATAATTGTTTGGATGCACCTCGCTACCAGACCAGACAAATGTTTACTGTTCCACCCAGTTTAGTTTATTCCATATACTGTATATCTCATTATGATTGAAACCAGGTGTTAGGCTAAACATATACCTGTTAAATGGCTCTTATACTAAATTTATTCAACCTTTGTGGGGATTTTAATAATTGTTTTTGGCAGAACACCAGTGGAACCCAAGTGCCTCAAAACAAATATGCTGAGCTGCTAGCTATCATCGAAGAGCTCGGGAAGGAAATCAGGCCAACATATGCTGGGAGCAAAACTGCCATGGAAAGGCTAAAACGTGGTAAGGCCAGAATATGAGGAACAGTGACAGTTGCCAAGATATGATAAACAAGAATAAACTACAGTACTGTAGATTTAGACAGTCATTTGTAAAATGTAGTCATCATCTGAGTACAGTAGTACATGCTTTTTTGAAATAAACAAAATTATCTGACATTACAGTAAAAAATAACTGACAAGCCCTTAGTGTTCTGATCTTCCTATGCACTACTTTTCCTAGAGGGTGTTTCAGTACTGTAAACAGTATAATGTTAATGTCAAAGAAAACAGAACAGCATAAATTTAACCTTTTATAGAAAAAAGTTATAAAGCATTGTGTTTCTTTTTGCTTTTCAGGGATCATTCATGCCAGGGGTCTGGTGCGCGAGTGCTTGGCAGAAACTGAAAGAAATGCAAGGTCGTAAAAGCAAGCTCCATCCAACCAGATGTGAACCAAGGTTCGATTTTCCCAAATCTACAACCACGAAAAATGCAGCAGCAAGATGCAGTGGACAACTTTCCCCATACTGTTGGCTTCCCCAGAACACCCGCCTGCCGTTTTAGGCGCATATAACTGAAGGCTTTTATGGAGACCTGCATAAAGTGTAGCGGGATGTAAAAAGGAAAGGCAAAAACATGTCCAAATTGTACTTGACAGGAATTTCCTGAATTTATTTATGTTCCCATTTGGGAACATTGCATTTTCTCTATTGCTTATAAACTGTTTTAACATATGTCAGAACTTTGCATGTTACATTTAAATGCCTTTTGTTTACTACAATTGCATGAATTAAAGGTATTTAAAAACAAGTAACGTCTTTGAATTTGCCAAATGTCATGTTACAATACTGTCTTCATATTTATTACCAAGTGTAATAAATAAAACATATTTTCATGTAGACAGTTTAATGTGGTATTTTGTACAACATTAAATTAGGCATTTACAGTGGGGCAAAACTGACCATTCTGCATCACTCTTAGTGATGTAACCCGTGACATGTGACACTCAATTGTGGTCCAGTTGCCCATTCTCCATTTCTAAGGCGTTGTCTCCTGATTCTCAAAATTGTGTAATGAATGTGACCGTCAAAATTAAAAAGGAAAAAGATGTAAAAAATAATACATTTTACTGTACCATTTTTAATTTGAACTCTGACGACACAGTCGAGTGTGGGCAAATTGTAATTTTTGTTTTTCATCTCTATTCTTCAGTCACATCAAACCAAAAATCTTTAACAAAACATTTAACTATACATTTGTGCAAATGTTTGGATGTCCCTGGTCAAATTTCTTGTTTTGTTGATTCACAAACTGAAAATAAGTACATATCCTTTACTTTGAACACACATTTCAACATTTAATTTCACAATAACTTTTTTTTTTTGCTGAATTTAGCATTTGAAAAAATGCACGTGCAAAAGATAGCACAATTTCTTTATTTTAATATTTACTGTAATATCTGCAAGAGATGTCAAATTGTATTCTTCAGTTATACACTGATCCCTTGATCTTTATCAGTGTAATCTTCCTAAGTGGAGTATTAGAAAAGGCATGTAAAATATCTCTTTACTGTTTGTCAAAAGCAACTCATGAGAGTGGTATACATTAATAATCAATAAGTAGGTACAAACCACTTACCAAGACTTTACATCTATTTTTTAGCGACGTCAGTGAAAAATCATACAGGGATTCTGTATGACAGGGAGGAATGTGTGGGATCATCCACAATGCAGATGTCTTTGCGGATGCAGCGAATGGTGTAAATATAGTACAGTACAATAGAGAGACCCTTAAGATATTCTCAGCTGTCCACACTATTTCCTGTAGGGTCTTGCGAACTGAAATAGAACAATTTCGGTTCCAAGTCATGATGCAGCTACAGAGGAGGCTCTCTGTAGTCCCTCTGTTACTATGTTCACAGAGTCCAAATTAAAACATTTCTTCATCTTTCAGGATTGTTGTAGACTGTCATAAATCATGAGTTGATTTGAGTATTGAGAATGCCCTAAAAACCAAGTAGAAAGTGCAATTTGTCTACATTGCCTCACACCATGGTTACCAAGCGTCAATTAAAAAAAAAAAAAAAAAAAATTTCTTCAGAATTTTGGTTGTCTGTTGTATCTTAGAACGTGTCATTTTTACATCTTGAGAGCAAATGCATTGGAAATTAAGTGGAAAATGCAATTTCCCCAAACTCTAAATGCCTCATATGCACCATTCATTGGGTCACAATTAAAAAATTCTACTATAAAGGTTTCTTCTTCCTCAGTATTTTGATAGTCTGTTGTGTTGTTTCTCGAACATGCCAGAGTTCAGAGACATCTTGAAAACGAGATCATGCTCTAGGAATAAAAAAAAGCAATTTATCTCTAATTAATAAATTTGCAAAACAGTCAGGGTTTACAAACAGACACCTCTTAAGATTAATTATCCATTGATATCACTGTTATCACGAACCATGTGCTTTAAAACTATTGTTGCAAGACTGTGAAAAACAACAAGGCAAGGTACATTTTAACCACAACTGCTCTTTATTAGATCTAACTGGCACTGAATTAAGATACTTTGTGATTAAATTAAAAGTAAACTTAGAGGAAGAATATCAGGAGATGAACTGAAGAGCTGCAATGCAAACATTAAGTGGCAGCAGTAGATAACACTGATGTTCTACCAACTTGTGTTAGTATTACTGTACAAAGTTATTTAAGCAAATACAGAAATCCTGTTTTAGGCGACCTCCTCTATATTTGGCCTGTTAAAGTCTCATTTGTTATCTCCTTGCCTGACATCAGTTACGAGCATCTCTTTGAACAGTCTCTTTTTCTCCAAGTTCTCATTTACTTTCCTTCGTTTTTCTTGCTTTCTCGCTCTGGACTCTTCTTTAATTTTTAGCAGCTTGCTGTTCTCCCCTTTGTAAATGATGTCCAGTTTCTCACGCATGATCTCTCTTGCGTGCTTCCTATTCAACTCCACCGATCTGGTTTGGTGACACTGGAAAAGAAAATGACAGAATACTTTTACTGTGGCGTGGTATGATATAATCCAAAATGCCTGGTCGAGTCAGCTCCTGAGACCAGAGAGAAGGGGGGTTGTCACAATATTTACATATTCAAACACAAGAACAAATGTAAATTGTCCATTTGTCATACATAAACACCGCGGTTAAGATAATTTGCAGTTTGCGATTCACCACTCTTTTGAGTGTCTCTCTACAGTTCAGTGTGGTAGACTGTTAAACACGGTGGCATGTTGTCTTTCATGATTTGTGAATTTGGTTAACATCATTCCCTACCCCTAAATTTGTTGTTTTTATCATCAAAAGCAAATAATTTGCATTTGACAATAAAATGACTTGTGAATATTTTCACAAATATATAGGCACACATATCACCACTGAATCAACTGTTTGGCCACTTATAGCAATATGTATAGCAATATATGGGCTACATCACAAACCAGAGGCCAAAACCCCCAAAAAATGTTACCCAGATGGGCCAAACTAGGCTCTTATTTGTGAATTCTTTCACAAATCTAAAATGTTCGTTCTGGCATAGATCACTGTTTGTATCAGGCCAGTAGTGGGGAAAAGCAGTGTTTTTACACATAAGCCTTACCAACAATGAAAATACACTCATAAACCACAATATCCATGTTGGGTTTGACAAAACATGATTTGTGAAATCTTTCACAAATATATAGGCACAGATATTACCACTGTATTAACTGTTTGGCCACTTACCATAGCAATATAGAGTTTACATCACAAACCAGTGACCAAAACACCCAAAAAAGTAACCCAGATGGGCCAAACTAGGCTCAAATTAATCAGTCTAATTTGTGATTTTTTTTCCGTAAACAGCATCCTGAGAAAATAACATGGACTACTGGTACAACACAAGTTCAGTGTAGTTTATAGATTTAGATCTGAAATGGTTAATTCAACAACTAAAAAAGTAATGAATATTGTTAATAATGACTAATAATAACTTAATAAAAATTACACTTAAGGTGGTGTGGTGTTAGACATTTTATATATTGATTAAAATGTCTGAAATTAGAATTTACTTTCAAAGAAAACTGACCAATATTACATACCTTAAAAGTAACGGAAGGGATTCTGTTTCTGTACAGTATATGTATTTTGTGTCTTTTATTAAAAATGGCAGGGATATTGTGCCCACATCCATGGGATTTTATTGCATTGGCATTTTGATGAGAACAGGAAGTAATTTATTTGTGAAAGGTTTCACAAATCATGCTTTGTCAAACCTCACCTTCACGACGAGACCTGTCGGGATGTGTTTCAGTACGACGCAGTTACTTGTTTTATTAGTAGCTTGTCCCCCTGGTCCGGAGCCGCGGACAAACTGTTCTTCCAAGTCGTCCTCGTTTAACACTAGCAGGTCAGTCTGGTATTTCTTTCCTGCTGTCTGAATGACAGGCCACCTGGGTGCCTGACTGAGACAAAGCTGGAAATATCCATGACTTAACGTTCCCCTAGTCAGTCTTCTTGTACAGAACAGTATAATTTGTACTAGAGGCAACGATGGCATAACTCTTAAATATGCCCCAAAACTGTCTCAAAATCACAAATTATGCATGAGATCCGTTAAAGGAAGCCTTCGTAGTGCTTTTACGCTGGTAAAAATTCCAAGACTTTAATAGAGGCCTAACGTTCCTCAAAAATCTGCTAAAAGTGAAAGATTAAATGTTCACTTCACGATCACAGAGTGACTGAGGATCACGCTCTTCTTCTCGTTTTGTCTGTGGAACAACGATTAGTACATACCGCCACCTATAGCTGGGCGTCGATCTAAAACAAAAAAATTTCTTGAACTGAGAACTGACTTAAATATTTTGCACTCGAACCACCTCATAGTAAAGTTTCGAACGATTGGAAGAACTTCACTGGCCTGCACAGAGCCCTGACCTCAACATCTCTGTGATGAGCTGGAATGGAGACTCCGAGCCAGGCCTTCTCATCCAACATCAGTGCCTGACCTCATAAATGCTCTACAGAATGAACTGGCATGAATTCCCACAGAAACTCCAAAATCTAATGGAAAGCCTTCCAAGAAGTGTCAAAGCTGTTACAGATGCAAAGGGGAGGCCATCTCCATATTAAAGTCTATGTATTTGAAAGCAATGTCATTAAAATCCCTGTTGGTGTAATGGTGTAATTCTGAATCGACCAGCTCTATTTTATTTAAACACCACGGAAACATTGTTTTGGAGTGTTCCCTCAATGTTAGAAAACGAGTAAAATGTGTGGTTTACTTCATGTCCCCCAAGGAAGGGCTGACTGATATAAGGCAACCATGGATGCAGTGCACAGAAATTTGATTAATTTAATGCAGATAAAAGGGAATGGGAAATTGGTAATTCAGGGTCGAGCTTGTTGAATAGAGGGGCTTCACTGCAGTGCACAAAGACAAGAGAAAGACCAGTGTCTTCATACTTAACTTCTCATGGCATTACACAATCTTCCTCTAGCCTTTATACCTGCTAAACTGACCAGCAAACCAAGTTTTACTGCCCAAACATCTCAGCTAAAAAGTTATCACTTTCCCACAGACCATCTAGGAGAAATGTCTGGTGGTTAGCGAGTTCCCCCAGTGATCAGAAGATCATAGGTTTAAATCCCAGGACTGCCAGTGGCACAACTGAGGTACCCTTGAGCAAGATACCATTCCCACACACTGCTCCCCTGGGTGCTGTGTTGCTGGCTCCAAACTGCTTCATTTGGTGAATGGCTTAAGAGAAAGAATTTCACATTTCCCTGCCTCACAACCAATGGCCCCAGGATAGGCTCTGGGTACCCATGACCCTAGTAAGAATGAAGCAGTTACAGAATGAATAAATTAATGAAAGAATTTCACAAGGGCGACTGTAAGGGGCCACTTTATATTTTATGGCCCAGTTCAGTCTGTAGACCATTCCTAAATTACACACTTTTGAGTCATCCCATTTCTAATTTTGGTGCTCATGAATAATATTCTGAGAAAAAGTATATTTGTTTATTAATCTAACTCTTAACTTAAACTGCATTATGCCTGTAATCAGATTCTAGCTGCTGTAGATGAGTTAGGTCTTTAAAAAAAATAGTATAACCGATATGCCAGATGTGGCACATGCAGAGCTTGCACTTCACATGTTTAAACAAAATACTCTTGATTCTTGCCCTATTGGTTTGCACATTTTAGATGTCACCAAGGTGTGGACTTTGACTGAGACTGAAGGGTTTAGGGTGTCGTTTGGGACTGAGCTTGGCATGTTGCTTCTTGGCCTCCTGAATGCAACTCACTTATGTGAGGTTATGCAACACTTGCTGTAGAGGTGAGAAAATCAAGTGTAAAAAGTAAAGAATCTCAGAACATAAACATTTTGTGCCCAGTAGGGCTTTGCATGTTCCACCTGTGAAGAATACATCTACTTGTGTTTTTATTTTGTTCAAATGGGTCTGCAGGCGATGATGATTAAATTTTAGTAATACATGAGAATAGTATAAAATTTAGTATTAATAAATAAATGGTATACATACAAAACTTTGTATTCCTTACACTTTTTCATGCATTTTTATTGTTGTGAAAGCAGTTGTGATTGTATTTTATCTTTAAATTACATGATGAAATGGCATAACAAAAATGTTGGTGCAAATATTGAATTATTCATACATACACCAATCAGCCATTACATTAAAAACACCTGCCTAATATTATCAAGGTGCCCAACCAAAATAGCTCTGACCTGTCGAGGCATGGACTTCACAAAACAGTGTAAAGTTAATGAGGCATTTGGCTGACACTCTGCATAAGAGCAACTTCATTAGTTACAGGGACAGTCCCCCTGGAGCAACCGAGGGGTTAAATGTCTTGCTCGAGGACACAATGGTAGAACATGGGGTTCAAACCTGCAAGTTTGTGGTCATTGAATATTTGTCTCTCACCACTATACTAACAAGGAATGGTGTAATGTGGTATCTGCGAGATGGGGCCCTCCATGGATTGTTCTAGTTTGTCCAGCAGATGTTCAATCAGAATGAGATCTAGAGAATTTGAAGTCAACACCTTGAACTCTTTGTCATTTATATATATATACACACATATACATATCATAAAGTGGTGTGAAAAAGTGTTTGCCCCCTTTCTGATTTCTCTTTTTTTTCCATGTTTGTCACACTTAAATGTGTCAGATCATCAAACGAATTTAAATATTAGTCAAAGACAAACGTGTGACAAAGTGATTGCCCCACTTGTTAAAACATGGCTTAACAGTGGTTCATCACACCTGAGTTCAATATGTCTAGCCACACCCAGGCCTGATTATTGCCACACATGTTCTCTATCAAGAAATCACTTAAATAAGACCTGCCTTACAAACTGAAGTAGACCAAGAGCTAGACATCATGCCGAGATCCAAAGAAATTCAGGAACAAATGAGAAAGAAAGTAATTGAGATCTATCAGTCCGGAAAAGGTTATAAAGCCATTTCTAAAGCTTTAGGACTGCAGCGAACCACAGTGAGAGCCATTATCCACAAATGGCGAAAACATGGAATAGTGGTGAACCTTCCCAGGAGTAGCCGGCCGACCAAAATTACCCCAAGAGTGCAGCGACGACTCATCCAAGAGGTCACAAAAGATCCCACAACAACATCCAAAGAACTTGCCTCAGTTAAGGTCAGTGTTCATGACTCCACCATAAGAAAGAGACTTGGCAAAAATGGCCTGTATGACAGAGTGCCAAGAGAAAAACCACTACTGAGCAAAATGAACATTATGGCTCATTTCAGATTTGCCAGAAAACATCTTGATGATCTACAAGACTTTTGGGAAAATACTCCGTGGACTGACGAGGAAAAAGTTAAAATTTTTGGAAGGTGTGTGTCCCATTACATCTGATGTAGAAGTAACACCGCATTTCAGAAAAACAACATCATACCAACAGTAAAATATGGTGGTGGTAGTGTGATGGTCTGCGGGCGTTTTGCTGCTTCAGGACCTGGAAGACTTGCTGTGATAAATGGAACCATGAATTCTGCTGTCTACCAAAAAATCCTGAAGGAGAATGTCCGGCCATCTGGTTGTGACCTCAAGCCGAAACGAACTTGGGTTCTGCAGCAGGACAGTGATCCAAAACAAACCAGCAAGTCCACCTCTGATTGGCTCAAGAAAAACAAAATTAAGACTTTGGAGTGGCCTAGTCGAAGTCCTGAGCTGAATCCTATTGAGCTGCTGCGGCATAACCTTAAAAATGCGTGGGCCAAAATTCATTCACAGTGTTGTAAAAGACTCATTGCAAGTTATCGCAAACGCCTGATTGCAGTTGTTGCTGCTAAGGGTGGCCCAACCAGTTATTAGGTTTAGGGGGTAATCACTTTGTCACACAGGGCCATGTAGGTTTGTTTTTTCCTCCCTTAATAGTAAAATCCTTCTCTTATAAAACACATTTTGTGTTTACTTGTGTTGTCTTTGACAACATTTGTTGTCTTTAATGATCTGACAGATTTAAGTGTGACAAACATAGAAAAAATGAGGAATCAGGAAGGGGGTGTAAGCGAAATTAAGCATATACTCAGTTTGAATCAAGGTAATCAATGTACTTAATGTATCCTATATTAATTGTATTTGATCATATAGTTGATTTGTCCATTTGATTATTCTTTAGTTGATTGTAAGTCTGGATTGTATAAGAAATGAATCTGCATTATGTAAAGACACATGTATTAAAACATATATTAAGACTTTAATATCTTACTGCATGCGAAGAGAGAAAATTTAAATCATTAACAGATGGCGCCAGTCCTAAAGGCCGTTACGGTTTAATTATTTCCTTCATTAAAATATTCCAACAGTTATCTGCATCTTGGGCTAGTAGAAGGTCCATGTCGTGGTTCAGTGAAGGCGCATATCATCTGTAGCCATTATAATAACTGCCGGTTAAAGCAGACATTGGATGGAGATTGAGCTCAACAGCCTCTTTTAATTTAATTTAGGGTAATAAAAATACAGGACTTTATTAAAAACAAAATGAAAAACAAGAGAAACACTTGAGGCGCTCCATGGGGGATATTCTGGTCTGCAGCTGCCACAGATGCAATCAGCAGCAAAGAGAAGTAAATAACGTTCTCGGATTGGCTACTTTCAAACCTCCTGCCTCTGAGTACAGCGTTTTTTCACCATCCCAAGATGCACTTTCTTTGTGTTTTTCTGGACGGTACAGAAACATTTATACAGTTATATTTTATATGGAAATTTAGCTGAATTTACTTTAATATTTTTTACAAAATTAGTAAATTATAGTTTTCTTAATAATTTTGAACTAAAATGCATGAAAAAAATATTGCCACGAAAAAAGCAGTTATATTTGCAGTTTCTGTGTTATTGTGGGGATTTCCGCATACAATTATCAGTTATGTTCTGAGAAAAAATCAGCATAACACTGATTCTGTGACTCCTAATCCGTGTAAAACTGGGGGATATATGTGTGTATATGTATATGTATGTTGGAGCTGGACTTTGCTGAGCAGTCATGTGTCAGGAGTGTGAAGAACAGAGGGCTGAGGACGCAGCACTGTGGTGCTCCCTTGCTCAGCGTGATGGTGCTAGTGATGTTGGTGCCGATGTGAAGCCTTTCAGTCAGGAAGTCCAAAATCCAGTTCCTAAGGGGGGTGTTGAGGCCCAGCCTGGTCATCTTAGTGGAAAGTCTCTGTTGAATGCTGAGCTGAAGTGAATGAACAGCATCCTTACGTCAGAGTTTCCCTTGTCTAGGTGGTTCAGTGACAGGTGTAGTGAAATGGATATGGTATTGTCGGTGGATCGGATTGGGCGGTAAACAAACTGAATAGGGTTCAGTGAGCTGGGAAGTGTGGCTTTGATGTGCCTTATGACTAGTCTAGATTACCTTTTCACCTGGGAGAGGGGTGGATTTTTTAAAAACTATACCAAGAGTACAGTATAAAAAGTACACTATACAAGCAATCTGAAAATATAAATATGGATGTGTGTATTGAAAAATATATATATATATAAATATATGTAAACTTGGATAAGTGTGTATATATATATATATATATATATATATATATATATACACATGTATGTATGTATGTGTGTGTGTGTGTGTGTGTGTGTGTGTGTGTGTGTACAGAATGGATATACATATAAATATATGTAGAAAACTGTGGATATATACACACAGGTAATGGAGTGACAGGCATTGACAAACAGTAATAATGCACCAAAAGAGATGCACATTATAGCTTGCACATTTATAAATTTGACAAGATGAATGTATGCTCACACATTACACCTTATGCACTTACACCCAACACGCTCAACAGAACACTGTCATATTGCAGACTTTTCCATTGGACTGTTAAAATTATCCATTGACAATGTATCATACTGTGTGTATGTCTCCTTCAGGCCACTGATCCTGACCTAGGTGTGAATGGTCAGGTGCTCTACAGGCTGCTCACACATGCTGACATGTTCCGCATCAATGCAGAAGGCATCATCTCCACAGCCGTGGCTCTGGACCGTGAGCAGAGGGATCACTATGAGTTGCTAGTGGAGGCATGGGATGGTGCAGTGGACCCCCGTAGGACCACTCTTTTGCTCTTCATCAGTGTGCTGGACATAGATGACAACAGCCCTGTTTTCTCCCAGCCATCCTACAGTGCCATCCTGCCTGAGAACAACCCTGCAGGGATTACCATCCTCCAGCTCAGTGTGAGCCTCCAACACACTAACACATCCACATACATGCACTCAGTGGCAACTTTATTAGAAAATCTTGGCTTGTAGATCTACCTTGGTGGTATTCAGAGGCAGGAAAAAAGTATGCAATAGCTGTTGGGTGTTTTAACTTACAAAAAAAATGATATAACAGAATGTAACACCTTTTTTCCATTTCACTTACTGTAAGTAGTTTAGAGAACTCAGTAGTTTAAGGCAGCCTGTTACCTTACATTTTTAGTTAAAACAAGACTTTTACAGTGTAGTCTTAGACTCCATTTTCTAGCCAAACAAACACATTTCACAGTATAGTTCTGTTAACTGTTTCAATCAAAAAACTACTAAGAATTTTTCTTATATATCAACATGTCATTTGCCGTTTCAGTTTGTTCTTTAATGTGATGCTAGCTGAAATAATGGCTGCAGTGAGCAGGTAATTGCAAAAACAGTGCATTTTTTTCCCATTAGAGAGCTGCTTATATAAGGGGAAAAATCTTCAAGTTTACCTTCAACTGCATGTCATTAAGTAGTCTTGTGGCATATTATGCCCCTATTTGTGCTATTTATATTATGATAAATGATTCATAACATGTGGTAGACTAAATAAAATTTAACTAAATTCATCTAATGCCAAGGTATAGACCTGTTCTTTAGTAAGTGAGATTTGCACACTTGCTACCCTGACACCATCCGTTACCATCATCATACACTTTAAACACAAAAACACACACATTTATAATGGGCATCATACAGTTTGTTTCTCATTGGTTTGTTTATAGATTTGTTTGTATGTTTCGAATATCTGTTTAGAGTGAACTGCTGCTTAACATGTCACAAATTTACTGTAGGATTTTAATAGACAGACATATTCCTCTTTACAAAATTGCTGTATGGAATGTTGCCTAGTAATGTAGAAGAATCATGAGTAAGAATTGTGATCCTAATTCTAAGTTTAAAAAAATTTACCTGTTTAATTAAATGTCAAGCAGCCCCATAATGACCACACTCCTGCATCTACTACAAGATTAATATTGCTACTTTTGTAAAGATCTGTGTGTTTATGAAATTAATAAATGTTTTTCTTTAAGGTCAGTCAAGATCCAAAGCACTGTGAAATAGTTGCCAGAAATAAACCAGTCTTATTCAAATTCAATTAGATTTACTGAAAAAGTGTGTTCAAAACACTTCCATTCAGATGATTTCAATACATCAAGCCAGATGATTTCAAGAAGGATTTCAAATTTGGACTTTTTGACCATTAAACTCAGATTGGAGCTCACTGTTTTGATGGATACTATTGATTGCCCTTGTGTAAATTCGACTACATTTTATTTCTATAGTGCTTTTTAAAATTGATTTTGTCACAAAGCAGCTTTACAGAATCCAGGTCTAAGTCCCTAGTGAGCAAATCCAGGGCAACTGAGTTAAGCAAAAACAAAGAATTTTGCTTAAAGATTATGAGATTTTGTGGCTGCTTTAAAATCAAATGAGTGTTGAACTAGTAAATGGGAGTGCATTCAACATTTCTGTTGTGTTCTGTTGGCTACCATGTTGACTATTGGTGTGTGTGTATGTTTGAAAGGAATGGACTAGTGAGATGGATTAAATTTTTTCTCGTGTGTGTTTGTAAATTTGAAAGGGATGGTCTAGTGGATAGAAGTGTATAGACAGTTGAGTTTAATTTTATCAAATGAAATCAAATGAACATCTTGAATGTGGGCTAAAACATAATAATAAAGTTTACTTTTTTATATTAAATAGTGATTATTACAGTTCTTACTTGAGAAACAGTTTTCAGTTTTTGTTTTAATTTTTTGGTTTGTCATGGTCTATTTTAGGTTAAAGTTTAGACCCTGCCTGCTTTTGTTTTTCCCTTAGTGCCATGTGTGTTTTTATTTTGGTTTTCAGTTCCACCTTTGTCCTGCCCATGTTCAGTGTGTTCTCTTGTGTCTTTGCAACTTCTCCCTACACAGGTTTACCCATCCTTGCCCTTTTTAAATAGTCTTGAGTCAGTCAACTGTGACATTACCCTGTCAGTGGTGATCAGCTAAGCTAGACAAATGTGTAGCGATTCCCCTCTGTGAAAACAGAGAACCAAGTTCTGGTTAAGTTAACAGGTTATAATTTATATCTGTAAGGAGTGCAAGTCGAGACTCTGGCATACCTCGGTATAGCAGCCTAGGGCAGAGCTGAGGTGTAACATAGACATGAGAGCACCCTGAGACACTGGCACGCCCCCACTCCACTGTCAACAAATCTGAGTGAATGTGAGGAGTTTATTTGAATTCTCTCTGCCCACCACCTCCCAGCTCTACACCCCTCATCAACAGAAACCTTGACTAAACAAGTAGGTTTTCAGCGTGGACTTAAAAACTGAGACTGTGTCTGCATTTTGAATGTTATTCGGAAGGGCATTCCAGAGCTCAGGGGGCTGAAGTGTGAGGCGTTGCTCCAGCCTCCGACGCTGCGTGAAGCTCCACCCACAGAGACTACGTGGTCTTGCCAGCGCGTTGCTGTAAACGGGCTAAAGCTGCAGAAACGGCTGGAGAAAGAGCTGCAGGAGATGCTCATGAGCCTGGTGTCCACCCTCAGAGAGCAATCTGCACAGCAGCTGAGGAAAACATCTGAGGGTCCAGGTACCCTGTGCGCGTTGGCCAGTCTAGCGCTGCTTTAGGGGCATGCGAGTCCAGCCGCCGAGCATGAGAGGGACAATCCGCCGAACAACTGAGCCAAGATGCCGAGCGAGATAGCCACGCCACCGTGCGAGAGAGTCGTGTTTTCGAGATCCAGAGCCCAGAGTCTGCACTCCCAAGAGACACTCCAGAGCGCCGAGGATACGCATCAGAGCATAGAGGCTGGAATTTTTCATATATGTATGGTTCTTATGTAGCAATAAACATAACTGTTGGGCCATGAATTCGCCTAAAATTTTAAATAGAGGTGATAGATTGGAAATAGGTTGATAATGTGTGAGCTTGCATGGATTGATTGTTTTTTAGGCTTAATAACTGCTAGTTTAAAGGGTTTTGGTGAATAATCAATGCTAAGTGAGGGGTTTAATACTGAGAGAGAGTTAATTGCTTGTAGGACTTCTTTAAGGAATAGAAGCAAGTGCACAGGTAGAAGATTTCGAAGAGAGAATAATTGTGAGTTCTGTTTGTTGAACTGGATTAAAAGATGTCAGCCTCTCAACTACTGTCCTGTCAGGTGAAGGGTGGAGACACTAGCAGAAGACAGCGTTAGTAGTAAATAGAAGTTTTAATTAACAGAGTTCAAGTTCAAGGCGCCATATTGGCTTCAAACACATGGCTGAGATTCAAACAAAAGAGATACACAACGGAACCGGAGGACCTTCACTCCGGTGGGCATGTTCTGATCACAAATACAATAAAAAGTTCCAGAGGACCTTTACTCTGAACGAAACTTAAACAAAACACTGGAAGGGGGACTCTGCCGCAGAGTCAACTCTCTCTTAAAGCTTTAGCAAGCCCTCTGTCATACAGGAGCCAGTAGAACTACTCCACACTCTGTGGAGCTCTCTCTCAAGGCAACTGCGCTCCCACACTCACGCCTGTAGAAATACAAGGGGAAAGAGACACACAGAAGAGGCACACAGTCAAGATTGGCTGGGCTTTTAAATTCACATGCAGACAGCCAATTACATGAAACAATCGACTCAATAACAAGCAGTGCTTAAAATAAACAAAAGACAGGTGGACATGTCGTTAGGTACCTAGCAACCCAGCTAATGAGCTAACGAAGCTCCACACTCTCACCTGGGTTGCCTAGGCACCAAACAACCACATACACAAGACAACCCATGACATCATACTAACATGCCCAGGGCTGTGTACCACCTAGTACTTGGGTGAGGGGGTCCGTTGGGGGCGTGACTGAGATGGACCAGACCTGACAACTACAGCTACGTTTTGAACAGTAACTGTGTCTGCTGAATGAGGCAGCAACTGTGGTGGAGTAAAACTTCTAGTTTGAATTTTTTGTCCAACTTTATTGTTGGAAAAAGTCCATAAAATCATCCCTACTATAATTTGCAGGAAACTGTGGCTCTACATCTCCCTGGTTCCTAGTTAATTTAGAAATTGTACTGAAAAGAAACCTGGGATAAATTATTTTAGCTTCAATAAGGGATGATAAATAGGCTGAGTGTGCCATGACAAGTACTCTGTTACAGTCTCTAAAGCTCTCGAAGGCTTTGAACATTTTGCTTTAAAGTGCATGTTTGGTCATTATACCAAGGGGTGAACTTTTTCTGTCTAACTTTTTTACATCTTAGAGGTGTGACAATCTAGTGTGGATCAAAAAGTGTTCTCTAAGCATTCCAGTTATCTAAGTCTGCTGGGCCTAATGGAGTGCAAAATGGGGTTGACACATTTTGGCGGGTGTTATTGTATGACCTGAGGAACACTCTGCCAGGACAGAAGAATGGACTCGGGAAAATGAAGGGGAGGTGGCATGTGTGTAATGGTGGTGTACTGATGTATGGTGGTGTACTGATGTACAGGCAGTTTTGTCGGGATACTCTCCTGATCTTGAACATCTTATGATCAGATGCAGAGCTTTTTATTCACCCAGGGAGTTTACAGTGGTATTCTGTACCGCTGTTTATATCCCTTCTCACACCGACACCACACGGGCATTGGACGAACTGTTTGAGGTTATCGACCGGCAGGAAACGTTACACCTGGAGACTGCTTTTATCATGGCTGGCAGCTTCAGTAAAGCCAACATGAAGAAAGTTCTGCCAATGTTTCACCAGCGTGTAAACTTTCCAACGCGTGGTGAGAACATCCTGGACCATGTTTACGCACATGCCTGCAAAGTCCGCCCCTGACCGGCCTTTGGCAAGTCCAATCACTCCTTGGTCTGTTGCTGCCAGTCTATAGGCAGAAGGTGAAATGCTAGCAGCCTATGGACGCGTTTGGTTCAGCGCTGGACCAACAGTGCCCTGCATCACTGCTTCAACATCACGGACTGGGACGTTTTCCGGACTGCACCTGACAACAACAACAACACTGAGTATGTAACGGATTGTATTCACAAATGCATTGATGACATCGTACCGCCGGTTAATGTACGGAGTTAGCCCAACCAGAAGCTGTACAAAACATCCAGGTATGTGTTCAAAAAAGCAATAAAAATGGCCAAAGGACAGTACAGAGAAAAGGTGGAATCCTGCTACAGCAACTCCAACATGAGGAACATGTGAAGTGTACTAAAGACCATGACAGGATACAAGGGAAAGAGGTGCAGAGTGGGGTAACTGCTTCTCTACCTGAGGAGCTGAACACCTTCTATGCACGCTTTGAAAAACACCTATCTCAGGAGCTTTTGCTGGAAGAGGACAGCTGTCCCCTTCAGATATCTCGGGCAAATGTACATAAATACTTCAGAAAAGTAAATACATGGAAAACACCTGGACCGGACAATATCCCAGATCGTGCTTTTGAAGTGTTTCTTCAGAGACATTTTCAACATTTCCCTGCTCCAGTCTGCTGTCCCAACATGTTTTAAGAGGACCAAAGAAAACTAATGTGAGCTGCCTAAATGACTATCGCCCAGTAGCACTCACCTCCATTGCCATGAAGTACTTTGAGTGCATAGTCAAAGCTCACATCACATCTTTACTGCCTGCTTCACTTGATCCGCTCCGGTTTGCCTACAGATTATCTGCCTAACAGATCTACAGACAATGTAAGAGCAATTGCACTTCACTCTGCCCTCTCCCACCTGGACCAGAAAAACACATACGTGCAGATGCTGTTCATTGACTATAGCTTTGCTTTCAACACCATCATACCATCCAGACTCATCATGAAACTCCTTGCCCTGAACATCAGTTCCTCCCTGTGCAGCTGGATCCTGGACTTCCTGACAGACGGTTCAGATCGGCAACATCACCTTCTCCACACCGACACTTAGCACTGGTGCCTCCCAGGTATGTGTGCTCAGCCCCCTGCTGTACACCCTGTTCACCCATGACTGCACGGCAACACACAGCTCTAACACCATGATCAAATTTGCATACGACACCACCATCATCGGCTCCATTTCTGATGGAGATGAGTCAGCATACAGGGCAGAGGTGAGATCCCTGACATGGTGCTGCGACAACAACCTGCTGCTCAATGTCAGCAAAACCAAGGACCTCATCATGGACTACAGGAGACTGCAGGGAGGACGCCATACCCCCATCCACATTGAGGGAGATTCCTGGGCATCAACATCAGCGAGGATGTGAGCTGGTCACACCACGTTGGAGTGATCACAAAAGCAGCATGACAGCAACTCTTCTTTCTACGGCACCTGAGAAGGTTCGGCATGGACTCCAGAATACTCACAAACTTCTACCGATGCACCATTGAGAGTATTTTGTCTGGCTACAAAGCTCTGCAGAGGGTGGTCAGATCAGCACAGCGCATCACCAGGACTGAACTGCCAGCCATCCAGGACCTGTACAGACAGTGCTGTAGGAGGAAGACACAGTGGATCCTCTCTTATCCCAGCCACCCCAGCCACAGAGACTTTTAACGCTCCTGCCATCAGGCAGGCGGTACAGGACCATCCAGACCTGCACCAGAAGACATGGTGGCCTGTACACAGTAATTAGGAAGAAATAGATCTTATTTGTATCTAGATTAGTTATGTTAAGGAATAGAGTTTCAAAAGATGTTTTTTTTATTAATACTTAGGGCAGTTCTATACATGGTTCCTGTGCTTACCTGTCTAACGTTTCATTTAGGACTGTTTATGTAGCTGTAGCCTGTAGGTGTGGACTCATTTAGAGCAACAAACCTGTCAGATCTTTGTTTTACATTGATATCAATTCAGTTAGATGTCTTAATGCAAACAATAAATCATAACTTGACTGATTGGAAGCAGAATAAGTGAGAAATCTCCAGGCTTTTGAGATTTAATGAGAACTTTGAAGATCTAAATTAATCTGGGGCATATACAAACCACATTTCCAAAAAAGTTGGGAAACTTTCCACAAATCCAGTAAAAGCTAAAATCTATAATTTGGTAAATCACTTGAAACTTTGTTTAACAGGCAAAAGGACAAAGAAAATATTTTCAGTGTCTTTGCAAACAAACTTAATTGGATTTGGTAAATAAATTTAGATATTGCTGCCTGCACAAAGGTTGGGACAGAGGCAAGTTTACTTCTGTGTCACATCCTTTTCTCTTACTTACACTTCTCAGTCATTTGGGAACTGAAGAAACTACACTGTTCAAAACAAAAAAAAGAACATTTTTTAATCAGAGTATAGCATCAAGTCTATTAAACTACTGGTATATTGATCTGGTCAGTGACATAGCAGAGAGGGTTGTTAATAAGTTTCACCTGCTTTGGTGTTAATGAAATTAACACCAGGTGCACGAGAGAGGCAACAATATGACAATACTCAAAACAGAAACTCCACACAGAAAGATGCTGCACCCAACCCAGGACCTTCTTGCTGTGCGGCAACAGCACTAACCCCTGTGCCACCGTGCCGTCCGGGATATGAATCAAGAATAGATCAGCCACAATATTAAAAGTACTGACAAGTGAAGTGAATAAAATGAATCATCTCATTACAGTGGCACCTGTTGAAGAGAGGTAAATATTAGGCAGCTAATGAACAGTCAGTTCTTGAAGTTATTGTATTGAAAAAATTAAAATAGGCAAGTGTAAGGATCTGAGCAACTTTGGCAAGTTCCAGGTTGTGATGGCTAGACCAGCATCTTCAGACAGCAGGTCTTGTGGGGTTTTCTCAGTCGATAGCACATGTATTTCAAAAAAAGGACAACCAGGTACTTGGTGATTAGGTCATTAGGACAAGGCTCACTGATGTGTTTAGGGACTGAAGGCTAGCCAGTTTGGTCCTATCCTACAGAAGAACTACTGCAGCACAAACTGAAGAAAAAAATGAATGCTGGCTATGTAGACTATATGAGCCTGCAAAGCTGAAGAACTGTCTAAGTACCCATGCTGACCCCTGTCCGCTGACAAAAGCACTTGCAATGAGCATGTGAGCATTAGAACCAAACCATGGAGCAATGGACAAGGTAGCCTTGTCTGATGAGTCATGTTTTGTTTTACATCACATGGACAACCAGGTGTGTAGCTTACCTGAGGATATGGCACCAGAATGCGTTATAGGAACACGGCAAGCTACCAGTCACGGATACAAACGAAAGAGCTGGTAGACCACGCGTTTTGCTCTGAGAACACTCCAGTTAAGGAGATAAGATTCCCACCAGGAACCCACATTCTCATACACACAGGAGGGTATATAATATGTTCCAGAGAACTGAGGTACTCACAAAGAGTTGAGATGAGGGCTTTGGATAAGCCAGCATGGGACCCAAATGACAGTGCAGACACCTGCCAATTTTCTGTTTATATACCCAGAGACGTGAGTCATTTCCAAAGCCTGATTGACCTCATGTGGCTGGTGCATGTGAATCGTCCCGGAGGATGCCCGGCGGTGGTGTTGTTTGGCAAAGTGAGTGTTTGCGTGTTTGGATGGCAGTGTGGGCTTGGTTCCAGAGCCACCAGCACCTGTGGACCAACTGTTGGGCTCTTGGTGTTCGAACACCAGAAGCTGGAAACTGTTACATACCTCATCTGGTTTGAGTCCGGTGGCCGAAGGGGTGAGGAGGTTGTGAGAAAGTTCTGCCAAGATGAGATAGCGGGCCCAGGAGCGCTGACAATCTGCCACAAAACATCGAAGGAAGCACCCCAGTTGTTGGATGGTCCGCTCCATCTGACCATTAGTCTGGGGGTGATATCCTGAGGGGAAGCTGGTGGTGACATTGATCAGATGGCCTTCCAGAACTTGGCTGTGAACTGGGGCCCTCTGTCCAAGACAGTGTCCTTGGGGAACCCATGCAAACGGACTATGTGCTCAAGGACCAGTTCGGCGGTGGCTTTGGCCGTAGAGAGTCTGGTAAGAGCCACCAGGTGCATGGCCTTGGAGAAGTGGTGGACTCTGTCTTCCAACCCCCATCGGAGAGGGACCAGGATGCGGTGAGATGGCAGGACAGGCGCAGATATGGCAGGTGGAAGTTAAATTGTTCGAAGAACAAAGCCCATCGCGCCAGCCTGGGGTTGAGCTGCTTAGCCTGATGAATGGTGATCAGGTTCTGATGGTCCGTCCAGACTGTGAATGGGTCACCGCCGCCCTGGAGCCAGTGACGTCATTCCTCCAGAGCCCACTTGATGGCCAACAGCTCGCAACCCCTACCCTGTATTGCTGCTGTGTGGGGTCGAATTTTCTGGAGAAGAAGCTGCACTCATGCATCCCAGAAATTTTGGGATGTATTTATGGAAAATATTTTGAGTGACTGTTTCTAGTGTCTGATAGCAAAGTTAGTTCACAGCTCCAGTTTAACTCTAAAGAAACAAAATTTGGACACCAAACATGTCTTGAACCATTTAGAAAAGAAAAAAGGATGTGTAAAATGTTTAGGACAGAGTAGCAGCACTAAAAAAGGAAACATGGGTTCATTAACTATATTAAATAAAAATTCTATGATATTTTATCATGATTCCTCAGCACTCATGTAGGTATAACACACCATGCTTTGCTTCTTGGAATACACTGTGCATACTCTGCCATTTATTATTTCCAACTGTGACTATCTTGTTATTGCAAATTGACACGGTTCAGAAGGAAGAGTAATCCAACTAACACGGGAGATAGGTTCCTGAATGAACGAGGTTAGTATGCAACGTCCGTGAGTCAATAATGGACCAGAAGATTCCATGTGCATGGGTGGTGGGCATGGCCAAAACTCCAGAGAATCCGAGCGATTGCTCGATCCCTGAGGTATGGGGGAAAGGTGTGTGTGAGTGGGGCGTGAGTGGGGACTGTGATTGATTGGTCATTTGAGGTGGTGTGGTGGGTGTTGTAGCAGTGGTGATGGCTGGGTTCATGACACATATATAGCACATATACGGCAGTGAGAAAGCTAAACATCCCATACATCACGGGTTGGGAGGCCTTACTGCCAACCCTATCTCTACCAGAGATTTGTGGCTTCTCTCTTCTTCTCTCTCTCTCTCTCTCTCTCTCTCTCTCTCACACACACACACACACACACACACTTCCCCTTACACACAAATGAAAGGCTGCTTCCCTTCTGGGTCTCCCTGGATGCTTTTAAATTCTTGCGAGCCCTAGACATTTCAGAGGCGTTTTATTTCCTCAGTCGTGTTCCCTCAAGACTTCAGTTTCAATTATTTGATGTAAAGACATGGATCAATACAGAGTCATTAACTGCTATTCATTTTTGTATTACTGTCATGCACACGGGTCATGTGATGTGCAAGAGGGACCGGAAATGAGGCACATCACATGGTAAGGAATGTAGGTATAAGCCAAGGAACGGAGGTAAACAATGCTCAGTCATTAAGTCTCAACACCCACTTGTCAGTTCAGCTCTTCAGGATCGTGAATACTTATGTACATACCATTCTCTGTGTGTGAATGAGAACACAGATTCCGGTGGGAATCTTAACTCCTGAGAGTGTTCGTAGATCAAAGCGCTTGGAATACCTGCTCTCTCATATGACTCCACGATTGGATTTATCCTCCATGCTACGCGGGTGTATCGGCCGGTCTCTTTTGTTCTCTGGCAGAATTACTGAGACTTCTGTAAGTCTTAGTTTGCTCCATTGTGTGACACCAAGACACAGCAGGCGACTGATGGGCTGAATCAGGATATGGCGGCTTTAAGGCAGGCTTTTCACGAGTCCTTTGTGGCTCGGGCTGAGCTTAGCCTGTGAGTCGTTGTTCTCGAGAAGGCCTATCACAAGCTTTCTGCTGAGTGTCAGGTGCCACAGGCGGTGGCCTGTTCTTCCCTCTCCCCTTCACCTCAAGAACTGAAATTTTAATTACCTGAAAAGTGGGATGGGAAGTGAGATGTGAGTTTCAACCATCCAGGTACACTACAGACCAGCGCCACATCACGCTTCTCATCTCCCTCCTCATTGATCTGACCTGTTGAGATCCAGTGCTCCAGACTGTGTTTTATGTGGGGCTGGCTCCCCTGTATGAAAGATGAACTCACCGGACGGGAGGTTCCTGTCACTGTGGAGAGTCTAATCCATCTCTGCCTCCGAATTGACCAGTGGATTAGCTCTCACCAGATGCCAGCTTGACATACAAACCCACCTGTCACTCCGCAGAACTGACCAACGACCATCAATGCCCCCACCTCCATGGAGTCGTCAGTGGTTGGTTCTCCACCTCCATCCATGGACCACTCGGGAGCCGGAGGGGAACCCATGCAGGACACACTTCTGACTTCTGAGGAGAGAGACAGGTGCTACCGTGAAGGTCTATGTGCCTATTGCGCATCTCCCAAACACCATCTAGCCATCTGTCCTCCAACTACTTGTCATTTCTGTCAGGACGCTGGCCAAACTGCTGTCTAGTGTTGCATGGCAGATGCAACACTACCCAGAACCCAGTTGCGGATTTAACACGAATGAGTTGGTAAACCATGCTGTTTGCTCATAGAACGCTCTCACAGAGAGTAGAGATTTCCACCAGGAATCCGTGTTCACAAACACACAACATGGTGAAAAGCCAAGCTAAAGAAACTCAAAATACTCACGGAACCTGGTTGATAGGGTAGAGTCGATTAGGGCAGAGATTCAATGACAGAGCACTGGTTGCTTACCATTTCCTTGTTTATATACCCCATGACATGTGACTGTTGTGTGTGAAAACTTCCCTCATTTCTCCTCCTATGCTTTTAGGATTCCCTTGGCTGCTTTAATTTCTTGGACCCAACACCGTATCATCCAATGGGGCTCGACATGTCAGGAGCTATGTTGTCTCCAGGCAAAGGCTGGGACATGCTCAGGGGAATCAGAGGCCCCCGGGGTCAACATGGAGACCATTCCTGTCTTGTACCATGACCTGGCTAGGGTAAACAACTCCCCCCACATCGACCATATTGGCCATATGACCTGGCCATAGACCTGTTGCCGGGCACATACCTCCCTTCGTCTTATATTCCCTGTCCAAGGACGAACAACGGGTTATGGAGGATTATATCTTTATCTGCTTCCTTTGGGCTCTATTTTGAGAAAACATGGGATTTCTTTTCACTGCTATGCAGATGATTGCCAAA
>JBBJLS010000041.1:709459-724234 GCA_037577275.1 Bryconaethiops microstoma
ATAAATCTGGATCTATCAACATGTCCCTCTGCGCTTGTGCCTCCTTTGCCTCCTTTCTCACCGGCCACTCCGTGACAATGTTATGTCACAGGGGAACCATTTATGTTGAGAGTTACAAGGTCATTGAGTAATGTCTACAGAACCAAGACATGTTTTGTTTTCATGTCATGAACTAGTTTGTGACATTTTTACCAAGCACATTTAAACATTACCTTATTACTTTAATTTCCAGAACATCAAAGGTTAGCTTTTATAGTGCCTTGCAAAAGTATTCACCCCCTTGGCATTCTCTCTGTTTTGTTACCTTACAACCTGGAATTTAAATGGATTTTCAATTTGATTTTAAGTAATGGACCTAGAAAACAAACTACAGATTAATGAAATTAAAAGTGGGAAAAAAACATTTTTTTACAAACAATTCTAAAAAGTAAAACTGAAAACTGGTGCATGCATATGTTTTCACCCCTTTGTTTTGAAGCCCCAACCACTACCTTCAAAAGCTATGATCAGTATATCATAGCTGATCATAGATCATACACTTGTTGTGAGTCAACACCAGTGCAACACCACTAAGTAAGGGCTACCATCAAGCAAGTGACAGCATGAAGACCGAGGAACTCTCCACACAGGTCAGAGACAAAGTTGGGAGAAGTACAGATCAGGGTTAGGTTATAAAAAAATGATCACAAACCTTGAACATCCCAAGGAGCACCATTAAATCCATTATTAGAAAATGGAAAGATTATGGCACCATAGCAAGCCTGCCAAGAGAGGGCCGTCCACCAAAAGTCACAATCAAAGATACTGCAGAGATGGGAGTATCTGTCCATAGGACCACTATAAGTCCCACACTGGACAGAGCTGGTCTTCGTGGAAGAGTGACCAAGAAAATAAGGCAGACCATTTGAAATTTGCCAGAAGTTGTATTGGAGACTCCCCAAACATGTGTAAGAAGGTGCTGTGGTCAGGGAAACTGGTCAGAACTGAAGGAAAGATGGGTGGCACAAAATATCAGTGGTGGACAGTAAGTAGATTTACTTGAGTACTGTACTTAAGTAGAGTTTTTGAATATTTGTACTTCTTGAGTAGTATTTTTTTTTTTGGAAACTTATGACTTTCACTTCACTACATTTAAAAGACAAATGGCATACTTTTCACTTCACTATATTTGTATCAAGGGTCTCGTTACTTGTTACTTTTAATTCTGAAATTGGATGTTTTTCCCCCTCTTCTGAAACGTGATTGTTTTTTTCCGGGTGAGGGGCTATAAGTATCAGTAGAGTAACTGATGTACGCTGTAACCATAAATTTTAGTTCAACGCCGGTATCGCATTTCTGCAACGCCATTTTCGCACCCATGACCATATCTTGATAAAATGTTGCGTAATATCCCATAACACGCTCTGTCTCTCTGTCACTCTCTCACGCGCACTCTCTCACAAGCACGCTCTCACATGCACTCTCTCACGCTCTCTCTTATGCACACTCTCTTATGCTCTCACTCACGGACACACTCTTCTGCGCACACTCTTGTGCACACTCTCACGCGCACACTCACGCGCACTCTCTCCTCTAATGACTAAAAAGTCTGTGTCGAATACAGACAGGACATGTAATTAGTCCATTTGTGTGTCTGTGTGTGTGGGTACGAGTATACTTACTCATGCAAGGCTATACTTCACTCCCTTCTTCTTTCATGTTCTTTTTTGCGTGCTAATTTGCATTTACAGCAGTTTCACTCTCAACTTGGTTAAGATGCATTACATACGTGTACATGGTACATTGTGTCAGAACACCTACCATGCTGTTTCATGGCGGTTGAGTAGAATTACAGTTAATAATAAACAAATTACTTGTTTTCTTCATCAGCTCGTGTTGTGTGTCATTCTGTAACATTTGACCAATTTATGTAACATTTGACCAACATTTGACTTATTCTAGAGGTTCTACAAGCTAGTCAGGGGCATTAGGTATTGTATGTGTTGTGCCAATAATGCAACAATGCGGTGAAAGAAAATGTGTTTAATACTTCAGTATTTTTAAAAGCAAGTCCTTCAGTACTTTAACTTAAGTAAAAAATTGACTGTACAACTTTCACTTGTATTGGAGTAACATTTGACCAGTGGTATCATTCTTTCACTTAAGTAATAAATGTGAGTACTTTGTACACCGCTGCAAAATATAGAGAAATTCATGAAGGAAAACAGTTTGAGTCTTCCAAAGATTTGAGACTGGGATGGAGGTTCACCATCCAGAAGGACAACGACCCTAAACACACTGCGAAAGCAACACTCCAGTGGTTTAAAGAGAAACAAGTAAATGTCCTGGAATGGCCCAGTCAAAGTCCAGACCTCAATCCAATTGAGAATCTCTGGGATGATTTAAAGATTGCTGTACACAAGCGGCATCCATCCAACTTGAAGGCGCTGGAGCAGTTTTGCCATGAAGAATGGGCAACAAGTGTCTAGATGTGCCAAGCTTGTGGAGATGTACGCTAAGAGAATTGTCGCTGTAATCTCTGCAAAAGGTGGCTGTACAAAGTATTGATTCAGGGAGGGGGTGAATTGTTATATATGCTTAGGTTTTCTTTTTTGTCTTATTTCTTGTTTATTTCACAATGAAAAATGTATTTGCATCTGCAAAGTGGTCGTTGTGTTGTGTAAATTAAAAAATACAAACACCCGAAATTCCTTTTAAATTCCAGGTTGTAAGGGAATAAGATATACCTTTGCTAGGCACCAGTGTCTAGATTTTTTCCCAAAACAGCACTGTAAGTGTTTTATGGATAAGTGATCATACTACCGGACACTAGTACTGTTTTTTAACAGACATTTATAGCTACTGATTCAGACTGACTGGAGAACTTGAATGTACTTGAATTGCATGACATTTAAGAGACAGATTGGACGTTCATTTGTTTTGACACCTCTCATTCATTCATTCTCTTTTTCTCTCCTCTATCATTCATCTATCCATCCATCCACCAATCCTGCCTTCTATACATCCATCATACCTTTTCATCCCCCACCTACCCATCCACCTTCTCATCATAATAACCATGCACCTATCCTTACTTTTCCAGGATGAGTTGTGTCCTCAGCCCTCACAGTCCTCCAAGATCCATGTACTAATCCTCGTTCTTCATGGTGGGAACATTTTGGACACAGGCTGCGGGGAACAAAGCTCCAAGCAAGGCGATGTTAACACCATTACCTCTGCTTTCGACACAGTCATGCGTGTGCACTATCCCTCTGCCCTGGGCCATATTGCTATTCGTCTGGTGCCCTGTCCAGCCATATGTGCTGAAGCTTTTTCTCTAGTGTCCAAGTAAGAAAGAAAGCACTTTTGACCTGAAGATTTTTTTGTTAGTTTTTTATTGATTCACTGAGCTAGATTACCCTGCACTATTCTCTGAGCCTAAAAAACTCTAATGGTAAGTACTTACTCAGAGTACTAGACTGAGACCAAATGCTTAAATATAAAGCCCAAACTGTTACTGGTTCATTACTGCATAGCTAAGAAGCATAGAGTCTTCTGAATATACTCGTACCTTTTCACTCGACCTATCAGGCTCATACAGTTCTGTGCAAAAGTGAGAGACCACCCTTTCACTATTTTAATATCCAGTAAAAACCATGCTAGTAATTCTACTAAAGGCTAAACAATTAAGTATAATTTCCAGTTTATTAGTATCTAGTGTGGAAACATTTTTTTCTGCTGACTTCCCCTTTTCTTATGCAACTGAATTCTTATATCGAATTTGCTTTTGGGTGGTTTCTTATGTGAATGTTTGGGTAGCAATTTGTGTAGCACACAAAGAATATTTGGGTAGCACAGTGTTGTGTAACTCCTTTACACAACACTGACATAACTATGCTATAAACACATGATGATAGAAGTAATATGCTGATAATGTTCTCTCTGTTTTGCTTCAGTCTGAGTCCATACAGCTATGATGAAGGTTGTTTGTCCAGCAGTCAGGACCACATCCCCTTAGCTGCTCTCCCACTCCTCGCCACTTCCTCTCCGCAGTACCTAGATGCTGTGGCAACAGTAATTAGCCGAGCCAATCAGGTCTATTCAGAATTCCTCCGGTCACTGGAAGGGGCTAGCTTTTCAGGGCAGGTGAGCATTTCATGAACAGTATGTTTTTCAAATATCTGCGCTCTGTATGATTGACTGGTTGTCCATCTGTGCATCTGTCTGTGTGTCTAAATAACACATTTAACACATTGTAATTAAATTTGTCCCACCAAATTTGTTGCATTTTGACCAGGTCAGAGGCTTGTTCCAGAGTCTTAAAGCAACAACAGTTAAAGTTTCCTTTAATATTAAGACTTTCTTTTTACAGTTAATACTTTTACCAGTTAATACTGCATTTAATTGTAAACAAGGAAGAGATGATGGGAGTATGTTATGTTCAGCTCGGGTAAGGAGGACACAACTGGGAACAAAAGGTTTAATAGGAATGCAACACAGACAGCGAGCTCAAAGAGCCACAAACAAACAGTCCTGCAACAGAATCACTGAGGTCCTTCCACTCTCCGCCAGGCAGGGGATAAAGGTCACACTCAGCCGGACTGTGAAGACGTCTTAGCTGCTGAGTTGGACCCGATGCATTTAAACCCTCCTTACTGGAGCTCAGTAGACAAAAGCTCCGTGTTGCGTGGCAGCCACGAAGGGGCTCACCAGCCAACGGGGGGAGGAGACAATCATTGCCCACCATGTGAGAACCAAGAAGCACTCAGCCTCGCCTTGAGCTCTTTGCATTCAGTCTGTGGTCTGTCTGCCACCTGAAGCACGAGCCGGAGAGAAGAATGGAATAGTTTGTCAGAGAAGGAGAGAGATTCGTTTCGTCCTTGCTCCCGACTGAGTTTGGCCTGACACATGGGCTCACTGAGGAGAGAGTGAGCGTAAGGTGATGTTGACAGCACACCAGTCTTCCGGATCAGCCGGCTTTTGTCTACGGACACAAGGGGCCTTGACACAGACAACCAACTGAAAAACACTGAACTAATGAAACATAAACAAGGCTTAACTCAGACACAGACAAGAGACAGGTGAGGCACGTAACTGGTGTCTAGCAACCCGGATCACGAGAGGGGTAGGGAGATGATCAGAAACAACTTGGCTGACAGGCACTGGGCTCAAACAAAAACAAACTTGCACATGACACACAGACGCAATGAGACTTGTGCATGTTAGTACTCTGATGACATGGCCCACTGGGGGCGTGACCGAGGCAGCCAAGATGTGACAGAGTAATACGAAGCATTGAAGATAATAAACAAGACAAAAAAGGCCCCTAGAATTTCACAGCATTAAAAGTGGCAGAACAAGGAACATAAATTCCAGCAGAACAGATTTTATCAGAGCAGTCAGACATTTAGATTTCTATCATACTGGTGAGTATTATATTGTCAAATAGTATCAATAGTGTAAAATATATACAGAACCGACAAAGCATTAAAACCATGACAAGTGAAGAATATCATTGATTGTCTCATTACAATGCCCCCAGTCAAGGGGTGGGGTATTTTAGACAGCAAATGAACAGTTAGTTTTTTATTTGAACAAGTGTAAGGATCTGTGTGACTCTCACAAGAGCCTAATTGTAATGGCTTGATGACTGGGTTAGAGCAGCTCCTTATAAATATCTTGTGGGTTGTTTCTGGTATGTATGCAATAGTTAGTACCTACCAAAAGTGGTCCAAAGAAGGACAATTGTGAACCTGCAAAAGCGACATGGTGCGTAGGCTCATTGATGTGTGTGGGGAGTAAAGTCCAGCCTAACTGGTCCAATCCCACAAAAGATCACAAATTTCATATGAATGTTACTTTGACACGTGCCACCTACCTAAACATTGTTGCATACAAGTACACACCTTTATTGCAATGGTCTTTCAGCAGGATAATGCTCTCTGCCATACGACAAATAATTGAGGAACATGACAAAAAGTTCAGTGTGTTGACTTTGCCTCGAAATTTCCCAGATCTCATTGAATCGAACGGTCCGCCGGACAAACTAATCCGATCCATGGAGGCACCAGCAGCTTACAGGATCTGCTGCTAACGTCTTGGTGGCAGATAGCATAGCACACCTTCAGAAGTCTTGTAATGCCTTTATGGTTGACTTCTGTATTTATTAATAACTATTTTCAAACACACACACACACATTTTTTGATAAGTTAATTACAATGTTATTTACAATTATCTACACTTACAGTGGTGTGAAAGTGTTTGCCCCCTTCCTGATTCCTCTTTTTTTTCCATGTTTGTCACACTTAAATGTGCCAGATCATCAGACAAATGTAAATATTAGTCAAAGAGATATTAGAAAGAGATATTAGAAAGAAAACATGGGGAAAAAATGAGAAATCAGGAAGGGGGAAAACACTTTTTCACACCACTATATATACAAATATGCCTCTACTGCATACAAGTAATTTACAATGAAAAAATTCTTAAAATACAAATCATTTTAACAACTACTTGTTTATGTTCATACAGGACACCTAGAGATTACATGAAATTCTGAAATGTGTCTTTCTTCTGTAATTTTAATAACAAATATTCTTCTGTAAATTTAATAACAAAAAAACCTACTTCATTAACATCTTAGTGTTTGCATCATTTCTTGTGTGTAAAATTTGTACGCTGTTTAGCCTTTCAGTAGTTGCAGATGACCTGGGACAGCTTAATTGTAAACTTGAAAATACTCTCCGCAGTAGCTGAGGATACAGGGATGACCAATTAACTTTGTGACTTGACTACAGACAAATTAGATTTGTGACTTGACTGTACAATTACTCTGACAGACCAGGGTCATTCAGCTCTCTGATTACATCCTTCTCTGAGCTGGCATGTTTCCTAGCCATCAATTCAAGAAGGGTCATAAGCTGATGCCTAAGATCACCAGAGTCCAAATAATCTCCATTGTGACCAGTGACAAATTCCGAATCTTGTACAAGCCATGTCCGCTTACAGCAGTTAAAGTAAGCTGTTGTACTGTGTCACAAATGTCAAAAGTCTTCTGACTGAAATGCATCTTCATGTTACTCACAAGGAGTTCAAGAATCTCAAAGGAACTTGTCCTGTAAAATTCCTCTATGCTAAAAGAGTGAGCTGTTCCAAGCCTAGAGTCTTTCTTTTTAGAAACATGTCTTGGCACATTAGGAGGGCTAACACTCTGCTCTGCTGATCTGTTTTGGCAGTTTTGCCCAAGAGAAAAAAATTCAGCATCTGACCTCAGGGTACCCAAAATCTTTTTAAAGGGGACATATTATGCAAAACTCACTTTTTTAAAAAACAAGTTATAACAGGTCTATGGGCTATGCAAAACATGTTCATGAAGTTCTTTGCACATAAAGAGATCTCACCAGCTTTATTCTTGACAGATTCAGTCCTTTTCAAAATGAGCCATTTTAATTGCGCCCTCATTCTGATGTCAGAATAAGGGAAATTTGCATAGAACCGCCCCTCATCTGTCGCGCCCCCACCCACTAGATTAGTTGAAGATCCGCCATTTTTGTCTGCTGGTTTTACGAGCACACATACGCCGAGCGATATGGCTACAGGCAAAGGCAAGTCACTCATGAAGTGCTGTGTTCATCTTCCTCTGGGTCCGACTCGCTGTCGAACATATAGGGCTGGATAACGCCTCTGTTTTCTGCCTTTTTCACATGTGTTAAGTGTCTCAATACTTTTGTCCATCTAGAGTATTTCTCACTCTTCCTTCCTTCAGCCTCGTCACCATACAGGTTAGAACCAATGTCACAGATTGAAGGGATGGAAGGAAAGAAAGAAAGAAATACTTTCACTGGTGTTAAGGACATGGATTCTAATGTGCAAAATCCAGAATTTAAACGCACAGTTTAAGCATGGGATGGGTGGGCGTGGCCAGCAACAGCTTATTTGCATAAAAGTGGCAGAGCCCTTAAACGACTCATTTTGAAAGGAGCTGAAACTGTGAAGAATAGAGCTGGTGAGATCTCTGTGATTTTGTGCAAAGAACGTGAGAATGATTTTGTGCAAAGAACTTCATGAACATGTTTTGTATAGCCCATAGACCTATTATAACTAAAGTGAGTTTTGCATAATATGTCCCCTTTAATTTTTAATGCAGCTTTGTTTGTATCAGCAGCTGATACATACTGACACAAATTGCACACAGTAAGACCTAACACAAACTGAAAATTTGACATAACTTTAAAAACTCCACTGGCCTCGGTGCACCTGCATTTGCCCATGTTGGGCAAGATTTTTGAGTCTTTACAGTGCTCTCAATCTTCTCCAACTCCAAAATCTAACTGAGCTTGTTGTTGAAAAACAAGAAGACAAACTGAAACTGTGACGAAGCAACATCTTTAGCTTTAGTTTACTCCACTGTATCTAATTTTAGATTTAGAAGTGACCTCTAAAATGAACAAAAATGGTTTAGCTGCTCAACCAACATATCTGCTTGTACACCAGGGCTTGTTAGCAAAACCATCATAACACTGTCCTTGAAAACTGGTAAAGGAAAAATTAAAACAGACCATGGCATCTCTGGCCATCCACACAATATTCTTTGAGTCTTTGGCTATTTTTTCATAAAAGCCAAGGAACTCCATGTGTATCTCAAAATGTTCACTAGGGAGAATGACAGTGCTGCTCTTCTTTTGAAACATCAGTAGTGTAATCAACAATTAGGCTTATTTATAACTCCATCTGTAAGCTTCCTAAGTATTTCATTTGACCTAATGCTCAACTGCATAATTTGGATGGCATTAGAGCAAAATGTCTCCCATCTGCTCAACCAAGATGCCGGACTGTCCTCTGCTCTTAGTTGAATTATCTTTCGAAATGTGTTCTGTTTATGAAAATTATATAGAAAAGGCAAAACCTGGTCTGCTAGAAGCAGCACTTTTCTACAAATTTACAGAAAGTTTCATGGGCAGCCATTTGCTTTTTAGTTTTGTTTTGCTGAGTGGATCCATGGCTTTTTGAACATTTCATTGTATCACTGTGTAACTTAAGTGTAAAGTAAAGTGAGCATTCTGTCATACATGGACAAACCACAGCACACAGTGTGAACAGCAAGAAATTCTTCCTTTGCATTTAACCCATTCAAACTGCCTGGCAATTCTGTGCCTAAAAATCTGAAGACTTCAAGTGTCTGTCTGCAGTCAAATGATAGTATTTACTTGGATATGTAATATTCACTTACTACAAAGCCAAGTGAGCTATTCATTACAAATATACAATATATGTGCAATACCTTTACTTCTTATCCTGTCAGCACAAACTTCTTTTTTTTTTACAACACAGCCCTGACCAACTAACCTGCTCAAGTCCTCTCCAGTGGGTTGATATGAGTTCTCTACTGCTGTTATATTTTAATGAGGGCTGCTCTTACATTTTTTGATGGCCCTTACATTTGCTTCATGACATGAACTTGATATAAACTATCATAAACGAGGCTAACTGGCTTGAACCGACTTCAGTAACTTGGGACAGGCTCCCTGCCATGCCTCCATCCTTGTCTTGCCTGTTGCTTCATGACATTATATTGACCTCATACTACCTACTGATCTCCAATTAATCTGCTGGTTCCTTCTATTGACTACATGCACTCTCCAGCAAAATAAATGACAGATGTGGTGTGTCATTGTCTATCTAGTTATCCATTCAATTCAGTAATTTACGTTTAGCTGGTTAGCAAGCTAGCTAGTGCCTACAGAGTGTCTAAGAACTTGCTGACATTAACACATTTTGGTTCAAGGTGCATCTAACATTATATTAAAACACTACATTTCAGTTGGTCACACTAGCACTATCACAACAGCACTTTTAATGCAGGCTAGTGGCATTCATGGCATTCTCTGAAACTTATTTTGGTTTATCTTAGTGATTGTTAGGCATCTGAATTTTTTTTTTTTTTGGTCACATATAAGTGAAATAAAACAACACAAACATTTTTTGAATATTTTATAGTATCCTCCTGAATTTTTGTTTTTGAAAGCATTTTCACATTTCAAGTTGTAAATATTACACAGATTATAGATTGTGTGGCCTTGGTATGCTAATTCAGTCCCCCCAGGATTTCACTTTTTTTTGTGATTTTTGCGATCAAAATGACTGATTTTGTGGTGTTTTTTTCTCAAAATTTGTGAGAAATTTAGCATTTTTTTCCCTTGGTCTCCGTGGACCTAGTAAGATCTACATGGGCTAAGTTTGTATTTCCATTTGTGTCTCTGCTGCTCCTATAAACACTCCAAACGCGAAAAAACATCCATCCATTTTCTGTGAGTCAATTGAAAGATTTTGGTGTCAGGAATCATGTGCTTCTACAAGACGTTTGGACGCGTCCCCCCCCACCCCCCCGTTGTGACGTCAGAATAGGGAAATTTGCATATAACTGCCCCTCATCTGTCGAGCCCCACCCACAAGATTAGTTGAAGATCCTCTATTATTGTCTGCTGGTGTTTCGAGCCCGGATAAGATGCCGCGCGCTGTGTCTACAGGCAAAGGCAAGTCACTCATGAAGTGCAGTGATAAAAGATGGTAAATGGGACTTGTCTCTCTCCTTTTCGCTGGCTATCATTAATTAAAATGGTGCGTATCAGCAGAGCAGTGATCGTGCATGGGAAATACTGCCACCAGCAGGAGTTGTAGAACAGTTGTGATTTTACTTTAAGGATTTGGCGTGATTTTTTGCAAAAATTATAGAATAGAAAATATGTGGCATCGTGAAAATATGCGGTAAATTGCTGATGTCACGGGATTTGACGCAATCGCAAAATCGCGAAAAACTGGTGGGACTGCTAATTGGTCATGCACACTCCCCAAAATTGGACATAAGTGGGCCTAAGATCTTCATACCTTAATTAGCTGAGGTATTTATCATTAAAAAAAATCACTCAGTTATTCTTGAATTTAAACTTTGAGTCCGTAGTAGGCTTTATTTTTACACTTACACTACATTTACAGAAATAAAACATTACTTTTAACAGGCTAAAGCTGAGCATATTATTTCATTAGAATCACCAAAAAATTACACAAGCCACAATCCAACTTTACTGATGTTTATCTGTATTGTAAAAATAGTATTGTTAGGTAACACTAGCAGTGCCTAAGGCAGCAGCAGACATGCTGTGGCAGCTTGGCCATGGGTGAGGCTGAAACACCTGGACTTAGGAGGGGAGTCCACATACCAGTTACATTATCTTGTTACCTAGGTGTGCCTAATAGGAGACTGTGTTGGAGGCATCCTGGGGTTTGATGCTCTCTGCAGCAGCAGTCAGACAGTGTGTGAAAGCCAAACCAGTAGTCGGCGTGGGAGTGTGGTAAGTGTTCAGGTAAGGCCAGTATGCTAGTATGCCTCTCTACACACCTGAGTTGTACCTCATCTTTCAATTATCATTTGTCTTAGATCTTCTGCTTTTTCATGTGTCATTTTTTTACCACAGGAGTACTTTTGGCTAGATATTCTCAACACAACAGTAACACTGAACTGTTTGCGAACAATCCCAGCCCTTTTCATCCATGTACAGGGTTGAGCATGCCTAGCAAATTGTGCTGCAACACATGGACTACTATCGTAATTGTACACTTGTATAATTGTATTGTATACTCGCCTATATAGTGTGGGCAGATGGTAGGTGTACCTAATAAACAGGTAAATCAGTTTATGAAAGAGATGAGAAAAGGAGGGAGCAGCCTAGACATTGTACATGTACATTCAAGGAAACGAATTTAATGAAACTTTTAAAATTGGTTAGTTTATAACACTCTCTGATAATTTTTCTATCACCCTAAGGACCCAGACCTCCTGTCCCCTGGAATCGTCATCAACTGCAGCCAGGACAAGTCTTCTGGATCACTGTCCACCCTGGAGGGGAGCCGACAACTTAGCCGCAGTAATATAGACATACCCTGCTCCAGTGGTCCTGATGACTCTAGAAAACAACCTCCCCGTAAGAGGAGTGACTCCTCCACATATGAGATGGATACAATCAAGCAACACCAGGCCTTTCTGTCCAGGTATGTCGTACTGTGTTATATTCTGTGCTATTTCATATGATATTTTATTACATAATTCATTGTATCTTCTATAACTAATTTTAGGACTGGTCTGAACATCATTCTACATGTTCTTTGTTCATATACTCATTGTCAGCACTTCCCTGATTTGTTTTTCTTTTTAAACCAATATATTTGTTTTTCATAACAATGTACAATAAATTAGTAAATTAAATTACTGTATTTATCAAAGAAAATAACAGCGCTGTCATGGTGGGTACATGGGGAAGACACTACTGCAGGAATCAACCTTAGCTTCTTAAAAGAACTTTAATGAACACAACCAGAAGATTGAGCTCTCTGAGCTCCCAACACGAACATAAGAGTCAACACAAGTCTAAGGTGATTTCTGGAGCACCTTCACTCCAGTGCAAAAGGACCCACTGGTAGTGGATAGAGTCCCGTGGAGCTTCTCACCACAGTCCGTTGGCTAAGGGGAGGCAGCTCTCTTACTGCCACTCAGCCAGCCATCCTAGGTGTAGAGCTCAGGAGGGAGTCCTTCACAAAGTCCAGCGAAAGAGACAAAGACACAGGTGTAGGAGTTAACACAGATAAACATTCAGTACAAACCCAAGACGCTCACAGGAAGAGTTTGGTGACCACGCAACGATCCTCCGGATCAGCTGAGCTTTTAAACCCGGACCCACACACAGACAGCCAAACACACAACACAAACAATAATAAGACAAACTAGCTTTTGCAGCTATATTAATGCGGCTAAGTTAGCTTAAACAAGAAACACATGGACATGTCATTAGGTGCCTAGCAACCCAGCTCAAGTGCTCAGTTGGTCCCGGCGCCTATGGTTGCACACAGTTTTCAGGGTCATACCTTGTTTATAAGGAATGTTGATTTAAATAAGAGTCCTCGTTCACCTTTAGCAAAAATGCTGCTGTTGCTACCATAGAAACAGACTGTTAGAGCAATTAAAATTTGTTGTCTGTTTTGTCCCCAGTTTGCACTCCAGTGTATTAAGAAATGATCCAGGCTCACGCAGATCCAGTAACAGTACAATGTTAGAAGGCGGTGCATTAGGGAAGTTTGACTTCGAAGTTTCGGACTTCTTTCTCTTTGGCTCCCCCCTGGGCTTGGTTCTTGCCCTTAGGAAGACTGTAATTCCTATGCTGGATGGTAAGAGCTTCTTTCTGTCTTTCTGTTTCAACATGCTAAATGTTACACAGTCTTCTAAAAAAAAAAAAATACAATTAGATCAGCTCGCTGTCGAACCTTTAAACACATCTTATTTTGTTCATTTGTTTTTAAACCAGCTTGAATTTTTCTCTTGTTCTTTTTTGTAGTTTATTTTTATACATGTTTCTTCCCCTTCAGCTGTTTGACAAACCTTAGATTAAATACTGTGATACATATTGTGTCTGTTTCCCAGAAAGAGATTAAGCCTAGTCTTGGACTACCATTTCCTTTTCCATTGAAAATCTCTATTCACAGCACTACATACTGTCACAACGGTGAATTGCATGTTTTTGTGTCCATTGTCTTGTTTTTAATGTCTAGTTTACAGCCAGTGCGTAGTTTAATCCAGTATGATAGACAAACACTCCTAACAATTGGCGAACAATACGCAAATACTGGTGTTTTAGACCCTGAGGTGATATCGCTACTCACCCGCGAGCACATTTGCCGTCGCGACCGAGCTGGGGGCACCCGGAGGACGCGCGAGCAGAGACGAGGCCAAAGGGCTGGGGTGCAAGTCAGAGTGAAACGCCGCAGACTACGACCACCGATGCCCAGCATTTTCCTGGCAAATGTCCAGTCCTTGGACAACAAATTGGACGATCTCAGAGGAAGACTTCAATTCCAAAGAGAGCTGAGTACCTGCTGATAAAGTGCTCTACCTGCCCAGAGAGTTCAGCGCAGTGTTTCTCACGGCGGTCTATATTCCACCACAGGGGAACACACAGTGCGCTCTGAGTGAACTCTACCAAGTAATAACCAGCCACGAAAATGCGCAGCCGAACGGACTGTTCATTGTCTTTGGGGACTTTAACAGGGCGAATTTTAGGAGTCTGAACCCGAAATACCACCAGCATGTCTTTTGCCCCACTCGGGGAGACAACACTCTCGACCACTGCTATACAGAACATCGGGGGGCATACCGCTCTCTGCCTCGCGAGCACCTGGGCGCCTCAGATCACAGCGCAGTGCTGTTACTGCCTGTCTACAAGCAGAGACTAAAGCATGAGGAGCCGGTGACACAGGAGGGAGAGGAGAAGCTTCAGGACTGCTTTGATTGTGTGGACTGGGTGAAGGAATGCATTCCCACTAAAACTGTCCAGACATTCCCCAACCAGAAGAAGCTGCAGGGTCTGGGGCTCAGTGCTACTCTGTGCAACTGGGTTCTGGACTTTCTCACCAGTAGACCACAGTACGTGAGGATCGGCAAAAACACCTCCACCACAATAGAATAGAATAGAAAGCTTTTGTTGTCATTATACACAGTATAACGAAGTTTGAAGCAGCTCCGCAAAGTGCACCTGTGACATAGCATATTATAAGAAACTATACAATAAAATAGAATAACTGAAAAATAAAAAACTGAACCATAAAAGTGGACGGTAGAGGTAGTTTATGTCCACAGGTGTGCTGTGGAGTCCATCCTCACGGGGAGTGTTGCGACCTGGTATGGCAGCTGCACTGCTCAGGACAAGAAGGCTCTGCAGAGGGTGGTGAAAACGGCCCAGAGGACCATAGGC
>JBBJLS010000041.1:730884-746904 GCA_037577275.1 Bryconaethiops microstoma
CCCTCCCCCCCTCCTGCTCCCCTATCCCTCCCTCCCTCTCCCTCTCTCCCTCTCCCTCTCCCTCTCTCCCTCCCTCTCCCTCTCTCCCTCGCTTTCTTGCTTTGTCACTTATTGTCAGTAATATGGGCCCCTCACAACATGCACATTGTCTCCCCACAAATAACACAGGGTGGATATAATGTACACAGAAGCAGTTTAGGAAGTGAAGGTGAAACCTAAGGTTTACTTCAGTGTGTTCATTGTCTTGTCTAAATGTAAATACACCACAAGATGTCTTTGCCATCCATGCAAAGACTCCCTGTATATAAGTTTATTCAACTGCTCTAGCTTGTTAAAAAAACATTTTAAAATGAATTACCTTCAGTTGTACTGTATTTATATTTGTATATGTATTCAATTTATATGGTTTATTGACTTTCTAGAGGGAACAAACATGTAACTGTAGAAATACATATAAAAATGTTTAAACTAGGGTTGTCGATCAATTAATCACAGAAAAAATATTGCATAAAAAAAAATAATGCTGATTAATTGCACTACGTGACTTTAACCCAGTCTGGTGTTCTGTAGAAACATGCTACCCATCGAGATGTGCTACCTTGCCCTTCTACACATGTGTGGTTCCACAGTCTTGGGATTCAGTGCCATGCCCATAAATCTGTGCTACTTTGCGACACTGGCAGCTGTATAAATTTTTCCACAGGGTAGCATGAATCATCAGAGCACCCTGTTTCACAGTAGCATTTCTCTGTGTTAGTACCTGACTGTATAAACTGGCTCTACACATATTAATCGCCTATTTCTCATTATTATCAGAGATATAAACTGAACTGTATGAACTTTAAGGTAGCATTTTTCGTTAAGGTAGCATGAATCTATAGACTCTGTTGTCGATTTGCGTTATGGTAGCATTTTTCGACAAGGCAGCATAATTCATCAAAACACCCTGCTTGTATGTACATTGTCTTAAACTGCACCTTATAGATGAACTTCTATCATTGTTCTTGCTGAAGAACATATTTTCAATTGCTGTGACCATTAGTGCACATGAAAAGTGCAAAAACAAAAATATAATTCACATATATATAAAATGTGTGTGTGTGTTTTTATAGTATTTCACAATATGTATAATAGCAAATAAACAGTAATTGTGAATTCAGATGTACATAGTTCTATTTAGAGGATGTGGACTCTCTGACAACTACAAAACATGTCATTTGACCGAGGTGGCCAAACTTTCCATATGACTTTACCTTTGCACCTCTTTCTAATGAGAGGTCAGTTTGTAAGAAAGTAAAACTTCTTTAATCTTTCTTTTTAAAAAACGTAACTTTGTGAATTCAAGTTGTCTAATGTCTTTTGTCTTAGCAAACTCAAGCCAAGTAAATAAAACAAAAAAATCCAGCCTTTTGGCCCAACTCGCCTTGACATCCCAAAAGTTCTTCCCAAGAAGCCCTTCACCCAAGTCACATAGAAAAGCAAAGAGTGACTTCTTACCAGTACCAGATATAGGACCAGATGATGAGACAAGTCCATGTTCTCCATTGAGTTTTCAGCGAACCAACACGGCTTCCTTGGATTATGCCATTTGTGATCTGGTTTCTATGGACTCACAGCCGGATATTGATCAAGGTATTCAACACTGGACCACAGCCACCGCTGACCATCCTCTGTCTTCCTTTTGGCAATCTAACAGACCTCTCTTTTACCTTCAAACCTTCATGATCATATTACAGGCAAGGCAAAGGGCAAACAGAATAACCTTCCACAGTTTTTGTATGTAGTTTGCCCATGACATGTAAGATGGTCTAAATGCTGGTAATTTCTTAACTTGAAGCTGTTATATGACAAAAGTCTTTTCATTTTGTCCTTGTCATTAACATGTTCATTTATCATACAGGCATTGTAGTTTGTGTAATTTCTGTGAAGGTCCTATAGATCAGTGGTCATGAAGCACAAGTGAGCAGATAATTTAAACTGCTCCGGTAAAGGAGCTTCAGTTATAATACAAGAAGTCTTCACACTGAAAAACTTTTATGTTAAAACTTGCTAATATATATTGGGGTTTTCCACAGCTGTCATTCTTACTGCTTTCTTTTGGCTTTCAATTCTTTATTAATTATGTCAAATGAAAATGACAAAATGTACATTTGGCTTTTGATTTCTGCAGAACTTCCTGATACTTACTACTCTGGCTTTTCTGCTCTCGTAAATCTGTTTTCTTTCCTTGTGTTCAAAATGTTTTGCCTGCTAAATAATATCCAGTGGCTTTTACCTAATCAACCCATCTTCCAAAATCCAAACTAACTACCAATTTGAAGTTCACACATATCAGTCTAAAATATGAGTTCTTGCTTTTTAATTTAGTGGACCTATTTCACTATTTCGGTGAAAATTCAGATACAGGTTTGATATACCAAATACTTATATTTTATATGTAAAAAATATTTTGAGAGCTACATTAGTCTTGATATGTAGATAAATAAATACAACATATATTGCAAAATATATTGTATTAAAAATCCTTCTTACAACTGAAGAAAGTCTTCTTAAGTGTTCATGGGACTCTCTAGTCCTGCAGGACTAGATAGTGATTATTGTAGTAGTGCATTATGTCTCATTGGTAGTGCTTTAATTCACAGCAACAAATTTTAAGTTATTTCCGGACCCTTTTTCACCAGTTGACCACATAACAAACCCTATGGAGTGGATTTGGATTAGTGACAGCAGTGTTCCAACTTGTATTCAGCATCTATATATCTTGTTTACAAATGTGAAATGGGTCCAAACTTTCCTTTCAATGCATTTGTCAAACTTATACACCTCTGTATAAATGTATTTGAAAGATGTTGTAACTATTATACAATAGTGGCATCTGTGTATCAACATATTTTTATAGCATTGAATTTGTAAAATATTGTGCTTAATTCATAGAATAACTGCTGTTCTTCTTGTCACGCTGGCAGTGCAACAGTCAACACTTGGGTCTGACCTAAGCCTGACTTTGTACTCTTTACAGTTGCTGCCCACTGGTGGGGCACTAAGCGTCTGGACTTTGCGTTGTATTGTCCTGATGCCCTAACGGCGTTCCCCACTGTGGCATTGCCCCACCTCTTCCATGCCTCATACTGGGAGTCCACAGACGTTGTCTCCTTTTTGTTAAGACAGGTGAGATTAAACTGGGGTGGAATAACACCTAAAGCAATGTTCAACCAAGGGTAAAATATTAGTGTCTCTAAGAGATATTTGTTCATATGTGTAGTATTTGTTTGTAGACCTCAAGCACATAATGTTGATTATCATATTCACCGATAAGTTGGTTCTCAAAAACACAGTTGCATATGTAACAAATGGATCGGAGCATCTCCAAAATGGCAAGACTTGTATGGTTCTTCTAGTCAGCAGTGATGACTGACTCTAGTCCTGGAGTGGGGACCACAAAACAGGATCAGGGTGTATGTCTACTATAGCAGACGTCGCCAAAATTTGTAATGCTGGTTACAAGAGGAATGTGTCACAACACAGTGCATTGTAATTTGCTAAGTATCTGAGTAGAAACCCTTAGTCTAGCTCATCTCTCAGTCAAATTGAGCATCTCTAGGATGCACTGGAACAAGAAGTGCAATCCACAGAACTCCACCTCACACTGTACAGGATTTAAAACGCCCTCAGAGGCCTTGTTGTATTGGAACTATTTTAGTGGCACACAAAAGAACAATGGCATATTAGACAGGTAATCTAAATGTTTTGGATCATTGGTCATGTGTAGGAATAATTATTAAATAATCTCACAAATTATTGCTTCTAATAGGTAGTTCACATTTTTTATATGGAAGTACTCAATTTGAGGTACAGCTCAAATGCTTTTTGCATGAAACGATGCATTTATACATTGTATAAAGGTTAAAGAAGACCTATACCTAACTGTTACCATATGTACTGTGTGTGAGATCTAAGGTAGATTCTAATTACCCATTTATCTAACATAAACTATTTTTCCTACTGGTATTTCCACCTTAGGTCATGAGGCATGACAATTCCAGTATTTTGGAGCTGGATGGAAGAGAGGTGTCAGAGTTTACACCATCTAAGCCACGTGAAAAATGGCTGAGGAAGAGAACTCACGTTAAGATTCGAGTGAGTAGCTCAGAGGAAACGTATGTAGACCCAAATATAGAGAGGTTATTTCTGTTTCCTAATAAGGCCATCATCAAAATGGGTCACTACAGTAGCAGGAGTAGTTCCCTTACGAATATCTATCCTAGATTGTGTACAGAAGAAAGTTTTTATCAGGAACGACTCTTTGGCAGTGAAGTCTGGGTAGAAGAAAGTGTTTTAATTTCATAATCCAACCAGTGCTAATTGAGTTATTTTAAATTGCATAATGGAATTCTGTTGATGTTTAATTGACAGAATGTAACAGCCAATCACCGAGTAAATGATGCAGTATTCATAGAAGATGCACAGAAGGTGGTGATGGGGCGTTTTATGTATGGACCACTTGATATGGTTACTTTGGCTGGTGAGAAGGTGAGCCATTGAATGCCAAATGATAAAACATTGTGATTATTCATGCTGCCCTTCTCACAAAATATATAAATTAATATAGAATATAGAATTTCTGGATTTTTGCCTTTCCAGATGTTTGCCATTGCTGTATGAATGTCAGTACTGCCAATCTTTTCTTGGAGAAATTAGCACACTCTTAATAATAATAATAATAATAATAATGCATTTTATTTATAAGTGACTTTCAAGGCACTAAAGGACACCTTACAAAAACAGTCAATAACAATATGCAAAGTAATTAAGACAATAAAATATAATAATTCCATAACATTCATTAAAAGTGGGGTCAAGCACAATATGTGAGTTTAAAAGTTGTGTTTTAAGATGTGATTTAATGATAGAAAGCAAATCGCTGTTGCAGATATCATGAGGAAAAGAGTTCCACAGGCAAGGAGCAACTATGCTGAAGGCTGTAAACTCTATGGTAGTCAAGTGGGCAGAAGGTGTAGTGAAACTGATAGCGGCAGATGATCTAAAAGAACAGTTAGGTATTGAGATCTACAGAAGATCACAGAGATACAAAGGTGCCAGATTATGGAGTGTCTTAAAAGTAAGCAGTGAGATCTTAAAATTGATTCGATATTTGATAGGAAGCAAGCGGAGTTGCTGGAGGGCATTCGTGTACCTTACAACTGATTTTTTTGTGAGAGACCAAAGAGAATAGCATTATAGAAGTCAATGCGAGACGACGTACCAAGATGGCTGCACTAGTAGAAGTGAGAGATGGACATAGTCGATTAATGTTATGCAGATGAAAATATGCAGAACGAGCAACATTATTAATGTGTGCTTCAAAAGATAAGGTACTGTCAAGGATAACTCCTAGACTCTTAATGTGAGGGACAGGTGAAAGTCGTCAATAGTTACAAAAAAGTTGTTTGATTTGGCCAGTTTAGCTTTTGTACCAACCAAAAGAATCTCAGTTTTATCATTGAGTTTGCGAAAGTTAGAATAAAATTTCAAGTATGCGGGTAGAAGGGTGGAATCAGGCTTAGTAGAGAGGCAGAGCTGCGTGTCATCAGCGTAACAATGAAACTGAACACCAAATTTCCTAAAAACATGATATCAGTCAACAATATCAGTCATTATAGAGGAAAGAGAAGTAGGAAGGGGATCTAATAGATATGTGGGAGATCAGGATTTTTGAATAAAAGCAGAGATGTCAGATTCTGTAGAAAGATCAAAACTAGTAAGTTGTAACAATATAATTTGAGGAATTAAAACTGAAATTTTGTGTCATTAAACAAATATGCAAAAAGCAACCATTCAGGCTTTCAGAAGCATTAATGAAAGTATTCTGTAGTTGTGTTCTGTAGACCACAGGTACATTTATGCTAAGGTTATGTTGTTGGCTGTCAAACATACTACTAGGTAGTTAAATATAATCTGCTTTTTAGAAACAAACTCTTGCTAGTTGATTTCTTGTTTGTTTGCCTTTATTACAATTAGCTTTTGTTGGCAAAGCACACTTACTGATGAGAGAAATTTCTTTAAGCACTGTATATTCACCAAAGATTTGGTACGGGCATAAACACCCCATGATACAGAATTAGCAATGCCCCAGTTTACTTTACATCTGTGTGCAAATGTACGTGTGTAGGTGGATATACATATCATGATGCAGCCCCCTTCAGGGGAGTGGGAATATCTTCATACAGAGGTGACCAATAGCAGTGGCCGTGTCTCTTACACCATTCCAGAGCCAGAGGGCAAACGACTTGGTGTGGGTGTCTACCCAATCAAGATGGTGGTCCGGTGAGATAATATTTTATATGCTTTTTATGTAAATGAAAATGCCTTCTACCTTCACTGTGAACTCTTGAAAAGCTGAAACTCCATGATTTGAAGGTTCTCAGATTCTAGCTAACTATACAACTCTGAGTGCTCTAGTACTGTTTACTGTTGTTATTGAGCTCTCTAAAAGTCATATATTTTTAAATCAATTCAAAATGTAATAGTTTAATTAAGGTATCTGTCATTAGGGGAGGTTATCAGTGTCATAAGTTGCAGATCTGTGGTAGCTGCAAGCTATGTCCAGTCTTACTGTTCTATTTCTGGAGGGTATCCAAAACAACAATGTGACATAGCTTGTGTACAGAAGGATTTTTGGCACAAACATCCATCTGTAAATCAGATAAAAAATCGTATTTGGTTATAGAGGATATAGATAACTTGCAGCATCTTATTCCAGATTATAGATAACTTGCAGCATCTTATTCCAGTTCATGGTTTTGATCTAATTTAGCTTTCACAAAGGTCTTTGTGTTTGAATGTAGTGTGGAGTACCTTGCGAAAAAAAGGTTAATGAAGTGGTAAAGCGAAGTGACCATCCTGTCATTTCTGGTTAATTGAATATTGCAAAGCTAAAGATGTATTTTTATTGTAATAAGCGATGAGTTTGCTTGGTAGTTCTTAATAACAGATTTGGCTAAAATGACATCCTTTTTTTTGCTTTATTGCTTATTTATTTATTTATTATTTATTTTTTAACAGAGGTGACCACACCTATGCTGACAGTTATTTGACAGTACTCCCTCCTGGCACTGAATTTGTGGTGTTCAGCATTGATGGCTCTTTTGCTGCTAGCGTGTCCATAATGGGCAGTGATCCTAAAGTTCGAGCAGGTGCAGTGGATGTGGTCAGGTAAGGCCTACATATAGTGAAGGGAAAGAAATATTCTAGCACACATACATACCCATACACACACACAACTTTTGCTTCCCGGGTGTTTGAACAGAGATTATGTTGCAGTTAATTACTTATTCTTCTAGGTAACTGTTGCGCTTGGTTTCAGGTCATCCTGCTACTCTTCAAGTAACTGCTGTTACTCTCTTATGTTCCTTATCATTATAGTGAGAGAAACCGTATATGGCATCCTGTCAATTAGTTTTGGTTCCTTGAACTTTACAATTGCATATTACTGAATCAGTTGTACGGACAGAGATGTTTAAAGTCTTTGCTAAGGACTCTATACTTTTTCCATACTGAGTGTTGTTTAATATGTTCCTGAGAACTGAGGAAGCTCTTTCACTTTCACCATTATTTCTGTGAATTCCTGTAGTAGTCCTATACAATGGCAAACATACAATCTGTGCCAAAAAAACCCCACCAAAAAACATTTATATTAATGCTGGGCAACAATAAAAATTTTTTAATTACGATTAATCAAAAGTAGTGTATTGTGCACTTTTATTTCAAAAGTACTGCTATATGAACAAAAGTGCAATAACATTTGGTTTTCAAACACTTTAAACAAATAAGGTGCTTTTTAACAGCAGTACTCCCTTTCACACAGTTACACAGCTGCAGTTAAAATATTTCTGTAAATCTCAACTTAAACATTACTGTAATCAAATCAAATATAAAAACAAAGCTATTTGCCATTGCAGGGCATTCACGTTTTATCTAGTTTGTTATAGAAAAACAAGGTACCCTCAGAGCATGGGTGCCAGAACCATTATAGCCTTATTACCATTATAATCACGTCCTCGTGCTGGGTTGCTAAGCACCAAGCCCAAACATAAACAACCCAGCACAAGGAGGAGGGCATGGCAGACGACCCCTGGACAACCCCCGGACGTCACAGCTTTTTTGGGGGCAATATATAATTTTTCATGCATTTTAGTAGTAAATTATTAAGAAATTATTACTAATTGTGTAACATAAATATTCATGTTAATTCCGCTACATTTCCATATAAAAAATGTTTTGGTACTTTTGAGAGAACACAAATTAAGCATGTCTTGGGATGGTGAAATACCACTATACTCAGGAGTGGGTGGTTAGAAAGTAGCCATTTCTCCTTGCTGCTGAATGGCTGCTGCCCTGTGATGCATCTGTGTAGTCCAGAATTTCCCCCATGGGGAGTGTTCCCAGATTGTTCATTTTTTTCTTCTTAAAGCCCTGAATATAAATTAATTTATTACTGTATTTACCTTACTTATACCAAAGCAAATGCGCGTGCGTGGATTACAGTTTGGTCTGATATGCGGTTAATATCGGTATTTTACATTCTAGCATTGCGGGAGTTCTGTGTACACTGTACGGTACGAATATGGGTTTACCTTTACATTTTTGGGAGCATATTTAGGGGTATATTTAGGGTTCACACAAAATAGGCATTTTTATTTATTTATTTTTTTAACCACATCACACCATGGTTTTTCACTATATGCTCTTGGAACACGTGCACACACACACACATACATACATATAACACACACACACATATATATATATATATATATATATATATATATATATAGGGCTCCAGACAAAATAAAAACCTTAGGCATTGGCTTCTAAACACAAAATATTTGGGAGCCAAATTATTTTTTTAGGAGCCATAATCTCTGTCCAATGTGATATAAATAAAAAAAATATTGTCATGGCACAGTTTGTCTCCAGTCTTACCCCATGTAAAAAGCATTTAAACGACACAAGAAATTATGACATGGTCGTGAATGAGTCGGTTCTTTGACTAAATTTGGGAAAGGCCGTTAGAGCATTATATATATATATATATATATATAAACGGGATTTTATAATGGCCAAATATATTGTGACTTTACATTGTGCTTTTGCCACTCGCAGCATGGCCACTCACTGACGTATCGTGTCTTGTCATCTTGGGAACACTGGGAATGCGGCGTCTACCCTGTCTGTCTATGCGTTTGGGAGCTGAAGGAGCCGGATCTTCTTAGTGGTCTGATCCAAATGATCCGACTCATTAAAAAGAGACAAAATTCCCATAGCCATAGTGATAGCGTAGTAGGAATGGCAGACTCGGGTTGAGCGTATCTGCACAATGTTATGAGATGTCACTTTTCTTGTACTGTATTATTAACATTATTTTTACTTTTATTTCAATATCGCTTGGTTGTGAGAGACGATCGCCACTGGCGACTGAAATGAAAAAACTAGTCTCAAAATAAATAATGTAGATAATTTTAGTTGCTATCTGGAGCCCTGATATATATATACACACACACACACACACATAGTAAACCCCCCCACCCCCCTCTGTACTCAGAGCCTGGACTTTCTTCACCAGCTGGCAGAGGTTTGCATCTCGGCCAAGAAAGACAGGCAGACGGCCGCCATGCATTGGACAGCTGTTTTTTTCCAGAACGCACAGATTGCCAGTCTGTCCCTAACTCATCTTGAGTGTTTCTCTTGTTTTTCGTTTTGTTCTTCTTAAAGCCCAATAGTTTTATTACTTTAAATTACATTAAAAGAGGCTGTTGAGCTCAGTCGCTGATGAACAGTAAATTATTGATGTAAAAATTATTGCTGATTACCCCTACTATTTACTGTATTTTTATTACTAAAAATTACACTAATTTATTACTGTATTTACCTGTTTATACCAAAGAAAATGACAGCGCATACCAAAGAAAATGCCCATGCATGAATTACAGTACAGTATTATATTCTCGTTAAGGGTAATGTATTAAACTGAGATTAAAATTAAATTAAAGTGTTTTGGGAGCATATTTGGGGCATATTTACATACACAACAGTGCGGTTTATTATATTGTGTGTGTATACACACACACACCATATATAATATAATATAATATAATATATATATATATATATAGCCATTTTCCCCCTCAGGATTAATATGTAGAACTTCATTTTTTGTTGTTGGGGTTTTTTTTTTACCTTTACACAACAACCACCTTATTAAGTAAAGGGTTCTTTATGTGCCAATTCAGTAAAAGTTCTAAAGGGAAGCAGTAATTTTAAATAAAATAAAATGAAAGCACATACTCACCGAAAATAATTATATGACGTAGCATATAAAAAGATGCAGATGTTACGCTCTTCATCCTCGGTGCATAATGTATTTGTAAAAATACAATATGTCACTGGTCCTTCATTTACACATCTCTCTCACCTATTCCATTTTGTAGACACTGGCAGGATATGGGTTATCTGATCATTTATGTGACTGGTAGACCAGACATGCAGAAGCAGCGAGTGGTGGCCTGGTTGTCTCAACACAACTTCCCGCATGGCATCGTATCTTTCTGCGATGGCCTTGTCCACGACCCACTGAGACACAAAACTAACTTCCTCAAGTCACTCATCACTGAGGTGTGTATGTGTTGCAGGATCCAACTACTATGAATTTTGTCATAAATACTGATAGCAGTTTTAGGGAGTTAAAAATTCTTATATCAGCTTATACAATTATATAGTAAATGTTTTAAAACCTGACATCTTATGATGCGTTACAATTGATCAATATAAGTGCCATTTCAATTGGATTGTTGCTAATATTGACAAACCCATGAAACCTCTTATCCTATTTGTTGTCATACATAAGAGATATGCTTGTTTGTAACAATATTTTGGTGATTCCTGAAACAGAATAGCATGTGAAATGAAATTCAAATATCTTTCTTGCAGTTTCTTATCTGACTGCTGTATTGACGTATTCAAGTCTTTGGAGTAGATATGGGTGTTTAAACAGAGTTAAATGGAAAACATCTGAGGATACCCAGGATTAAATTTTGCAAATACATAGGTTTGTGCCTTCATTTTGTGTCTACAGGCTCAAATGAAAGCATGTGCAGGTTATGGCTCCACCAAAGATATCTCTGTGTACACCTCCATCGGCCTGTCTCCCACTCAGATCTACATCGTTGGTCGACCCTCAAAGAAGATGCAGTATCAGTGCCAGGTGTGCCTACCAGGCTTAAGTGTTCTGTTGATTTACATTTAAAAAAATGCTACTAATTACAATGGACACAACTTTTATAGGCTAAGATATAAAACTAGATGCATATTTGCAAGAAAATGTATGATTGCGTGCTATAAAACCAGTGTTTGGAGAAAAAAGTGTGTTAAAAAAAATCTGTTCGTATCGCGTATTCAAACAGATAATTTTCTGAGTCTCTTCATTCAGTGCTCGGCTGATTATTTTTAAATACAGTGATGCGTGTCTTTAAAAATCAATACCCCTAATAAACCGATCAATAAGATGAATACACACACACACACACTGCAACGGATATTAACGGACATTTTGATGTAGTACTTTTACCAAAATTAAATAAGGGTGCCAAAAAAAAACAAACAGTAATAATTAAATATAAGAACAATAGTGTGATTGCCCTACACTGGTTTTTAGTAAAATATTTTTTTTCATTTTAATGGTTTGAAATAATTAATTAAATCATTAATTAAACCATTATATGGTGATAATTAAAACAGAAGAAAGAGGTTTCCAGAATAATGAATGGAGCTATAGCTGAGCCTAAAGTGCCTGGAAGTTTAACAACCTGTAATAATATGAAGATTTTAGGGGTGGCACAATACCACTTCTCCATGTCTAATACCAATAGTGATCCCGCAACCTTGAATGTCTACCACCGATACCAATTCTTCCTTCTTCAACAACTAAGCTGTTAATAATACATTCGTCTGGATGCACTTTGAATCCAAAATGGCTCCCTACTTCCTTTATAGTGCACTATGTAAGTTATAAATTTAGTTTTTCTATATTCATGTAGTTCACTATTTGTCCATTATGCAATTCTGCATACATGGCTGAATCGCCCATGACTCTTTGTTAGACATAGTATACACTATTTGGGTGCATGAGTCTATATTTTATTTCTTACATAGTATATTAAAGACAGAACCTCTTTCTGTTTTTATCCCTCTTCAGTTCATAACAGACGGCTATGCTGCCCACCTCTCTCAGCTTGAGTATACACAGCGCTCTCGTCCAGCTAAAGCCAGCAGCACCCGCATGGTCCTGCGTAAGGCCAGCTTTGGTTTGGGTGCCAACACAGACTTCCTGCGCAAGCGAAACCATGTTTTGCGCAGCATGTCCTCTCAGCCAGCACCTAGCTCGCCTACCAGTGTCCACGTGAAGCCAGAGCGCACGCAGAGTCAGTCGGATGGTGAGCGAATGCAAACAGAACGGGTGGAGCGAGGCCAGGCCCAGCGCAGCATGAGCCTGGCAGCTGGCTGCTGGGGGCGCAGCAGCACCTTAAAGCTGGAGTCACGCTCCTTCCACCCCAAAAGCTAGAGGAGAATGACAAAACGGAAGAGGAAGTGCTTGGAGCTGCAGGAAAAAAGAGGAATGAAGTGATACAGACAGAAAGTGGACACGGAAAGAGTGATCTTGGAGGTTCAGAAAAGGGAGGTCCAGCCTAAAAACAGCTTCAATCTATGATCTGGGTTTTTTAAACTTTTTTCAGCCTAATCTCTGTTTGCCACATGAATATTGTACATTTATATGCGATAAGAAGATGACTCGTCAAAGCTGCTGTTGATAAGTTTTATCCAATATTTGAATGGAGGAACAGCACTGTAAAAATGCAGATGTGGTTACTTTTGTTTTCTATATGGTCTTCAGGTATCAAGCAAAGCATGTGGAAACTCAGCCCACACCGCTGCACTGGTAACAAGTTATCCCACATTTTTCCAGACAAATCAGAGAAAAGGAAATGATAAAAATGTACATTTCAATTTAAAAATACATTTTGACTAAAGATGTCATGAAAGTATCCCACAAAATTATTTACTGATGTTTACTGACATAATTGATCAGTTCCCCCTTTGGCTTCTGTTATAGTTGTGTTCTAGGAAAGGTATTAAATTGCTGTCTTTTGTAAATTGTCACATGCTAACAGAGATTAGATTGAAAATGACATGTCAAAGTTCAAAAGTGGCAAGTGGTTAGCCGTAGACCCTATGGTGCTACAAAATATGTACAATAATCCATGAACAGAGATGGTGTCAACCCAGTCCACTGGACCCCATTTCACTGACGCTCAAAAATAATGGACATGAGGAGCCCTGGTTACTTTGCGTAGTGTCTAATATCCACATTGGACTGTAAAACTATGTTCCTTTTAAATAATATGTTGAACAGCAGATATCACACATATAAGCTTAAACAAAGCTTTTTTTTCCATTTTGACTTTTGAAGAAAATTACCACTTTTTTTATTGTCTGACCATGGTTTTATCCTTTATTAAGGTGTAGTAAGAATTCACTCAACAGCTATTTTACAAAAAGTATGTGAGATTGTTGATTGTGCCTATTTGTCCAGAAGCGTGTGAGAGAGACTAAGAAAGAAACTATTTTAGCTTCAAACAATCAGTTTTACCATGTAAAGCTGCTGTTTTGTTGTATATTGTCCTATATAGGAGATCATTTAACAATGTAAGTAAATATGCACAATGGGAATATTTTGACTGTATAATTATGAAAGTACACAGATGTACAAGTCAATATTGGGAACATATATAACTTTTGGGCCATTTCGAGTTTATGATTCATTGTGATGTTTTAAAGGGATTTACCTGACAGTTGTCTGCTTCTTTGTTTAAGACAGTAATTTGTTTTTGCTGCGCTACGTAGTAAATCTATTCCTAATGTATATTTATATGCAAATATTAGTGAAGGCCAATAGATTCTATTTCACTTTCAGCTAGTGAAATATTTTTGCTGTTGCTTTGATCTTTCATGCCATAGATGCACACTAGTGTTATCACAGGCTTGAGCAGTTTTTTTCCAGTTGGCTCAAGCTATTTTACAACTTTTCCATGGCTGCACATGAAGCATCAGATGTGCTTTGACGTTACATTGCATATGGTGATAATGTTTTTTTAAAAAGGTGATGGATTGTTTGAGGTCTATGATGCCAAAATAATGTTAATGTGTATTCATGGATATTACAGTGCAACTCTTCTATTAGATGTACTATGGGAGGTTTAAACTTCTATTCTGTAAGTGCCAAATTTGCCAATTACAAGTGAAACTCTGCTGCCCCAATGGAAAGGTAACTGTAGAAGACCTACTAGATATATTTTTGTTTTTTAATATTTACTCAGTAGTCTTTATGTAAACATGGTACAAGACTTTTAGCTCAAAGCCCAGGCATCAAAACATTTTTATTTTTAATTGTAATTGATACACCAGAGTGAAATGGACCACATGCTTATTTTTTCACATTGACCTATGATTTACTTCCAAATGTGTTTAAATGTGTAACATGCTATCGTAAATAAAAGACATTATTTAAAGCTCTAGTAGTGTCACATCAGGAATAACTTCATCACAATCTTAAACCAACCTGGGCACACAAGTATTGTTTCACTTCAGAAATGGCAACTTTTAGTGTTGTGTTTTACTGGCACAGACAAAAATGAAAACAGGCTTCTGAACTGTACAGGACATTGATGGTGCATTTGTAAATAAATGAAGTCCATTGACATTCTGTATATATCTGTATGTTTGTTTTGAACCAGCAGTGAGCCCATGAACAATTTGCTGGCAAAATGAAAAGCTAGCTACACTGTAGATCAGGGATGTAAATATCTAAAATCATAATTCCATTTAATGTACAGTTTATTCAGAAATATTTCAGTGCATCACAAAATGAAATTAATTGTTGTGATATGGTTGAAAATCCTACAGTAGATTAAGACTATTATGGGTCTGCAGTGGAGGACTGAATTTTTGAAGACACAAAGTCATCAAGTCAAGATTTATAGTACTTGCAAATGGATGTGAACTCTAGATTAGGTATTAAAAGTGACTGCATTAAGTTAAACCATATCATTCTCAATATGCTTACGAATTTCAATTTGTTGGGACTTATATTTGCATGTGACAGACATGTCTAGTCTCATGCTACTCCCTAAAGTGCTGGCCATCTGATCAGCTATGGCAATACTTAGGTCTATTCTACGTACCACAGTGGAAACCTGGAATCTGAGGGATTAAATAACCAAATCAAAAACAACTATTCCAAGAAGTGGCTTTGAAATTTCTAATTTGAACGATATTTTATGTTAACAGGTGACAAACAATGATTGTATAATCATTTCTTAATGCAATTTGAGCATTATATGCCATTTAGGTAAATTCTGATGTTGCTAACTAAAGGATAACTACTTAATTATTATAACTGCTGTGGTTTTAGATCACCAGGGTTCAAGCTTGAGTCTTTCCTAAGTGGATCCACTGTTCCTCTACCTGTCCATCCCTAGTCTCTTCTGGAATGCAAATCCATCTCCCTTTGTAGCTTGCTGTTGGTAGATAAACCAAAATCAGTTTCAGAGAAAAATGTATGGATTATATATTATTTGATATTACCCTTAGTAAAAGTACAAATGAGTAAACACACATTTGAGGTCCTGATATGGAATGATACGCTGGACATCGATTTGTCACAAGTCCAGATAGAAAGAGATTTGAAAAGAAATTATTTATAACAAACATATTTGCTCTAATAACACAGGTCAACAAACAAAAAATTGGAATCATCAGAAACCACAACACTTTTCTAAACCATTTTTTCATGCTGATTTCAGATCTGCTGTCAGATCTGTTTTTTTCAGTTACATCAACTTTTTGAATTATGAGTAATATTAGATTTGCAATAGACTTGCATGCGGTTTTTATTAAACCTCAGGCACC
>JBBJLS010000041.1:748298-777943 GCA_037577275.1 Bryconaethiops microstoma
CCACCATGAGGAGAACATACACACACACACACACACACACACACACACACACACACACACACACACACACACACACATTCAAACCCCGAATCCTGCAGGTGTGAGGCAACAGTGCCACCATGGGGGGGCGGAGAAAAGAATCAGTCACTATATTTCTGACAGTTCATGGGTTTCAGGGAAACTTACTTTTCCAGTGATTCGTTCGTAGGCTGCTTTGATCTCCTGTCTCTGTGCGTTAGTCCTTCTTGCAAGAATCTCTGTGATGGCACTTTCATCCACACCTGCAAACGATACAGACATTTAAACATGCCACAGTATCCGGCTCCCGATGAACAGAAGAACATGTGTTGACATGAACAGAGTTGTTAGTTAATTAGGTTCCTCTGTCTCGCAGCATGCTGTGCCTCCTTTGTCCTTCAGAAAATTGTGAATTTATGAGAGTCTACAAGAGGCAAGAAGCAGGAACGTTGTGCAACGTATTCTTCCGCACATTCTGACATTCCGCGCAGTCTTTAACACGTGAGCAGTTCTGGAAGCTTCACAGCGTCTGAGCTCTAGACCCACTGTTGTCTGTACCTTTGGTTTCAATGGCTTTCTGTAAGGCTGCCGCATCCCTGCCGGCGTCGAAGGTGGGATCAGGCCGGACGGTCCCGTAGTAAGGCTCTTCACTTCCTTTGGCAGAACCTTTACCCTTTCATAGCATACGTGGAAGAATGGGATTTGTCAGAGGAGACACATTGTGATCATTTGAAGGAAGATATTTTTAAAATGCTACATTTTTGTCAACTTACTCAATGTACTTGAACGCTCACATAAAAATTAACTAACCGTTTGATCGTCGTCTGACTTGTGATCAACAATTTTTTTGATCAGTTTTTGGAAAAAAGCCATCTTGAGGGTCCTAAAAAAGAAATGTATACCAACAAATATTTTGTATGTATCCCAGCTTTACAGCATCAGCCAGTCAAATGGTAGAGTAGTCGCTTAGCATGCAACAGGTAGTCGATGCCTACCCCTGAGATCAGAAAGTTGTGGGTTTGAATCCCAGGATGGCCATTGGCACCACTGAGGTACCCTTAAGCAAGACACTGTCCGCACACTCGGTTCCCAGGGTGCTGTCTGAGTTAAATGGGTTAGATGGGTTTAATGTGTTTAATGGGTTAAATGGGTTAAATGGGTTAAATGGGTTTAATGGGTTTAATTTGTTTAATGGGTTAAATGGGTTAAATGGGTTTAATGGGTTAAATGGGTTTAATGGGTTAAATGGGTTAAATGCAGACAGAACTTCACACTCTGTGGTGTCTTCACACGTGACTATAAGAGGCCGCTTTACTTTAAATTACTGTCCATAGAAATCAAGTGAGAGTGACAAATGCACAACCTTCTTTACCCAAATTTAAAGGAGCAGGTCAACCATGCATGTTCACTTCTTTTGACAAACGATCCCTCCAAAAAATTGATTCTCAAGAGTTCTTAAGTAAAAGCAATGGTTCTATGTCACAAATCTGAACCATCTCGATTCAAATCCTTTGCCTGGTTAACTGGTTCTTCCCAAAAAAGAGAACCCATTTAACCCATTCACCAAGTGAAGCAGGGGGCAGCCAGGAACACAGCGCCTGGGGTGTGGGGACGGTACATTACTCAAGAGAACCTCAGTGGCACCACTAGCAGTCCTGGGATTCAAACCCACGACCTTTTGATCGCAGGGGGAACTCCCTAACCACTAGACCACCAGCCGCCCTGAAGAATTTCCAATGTTTTAATGAAAATGCATCCAGTTCACATCCAGTTCAAAACACACCACTGTAAAACAGAGCAGTGAGAATAACTCAGAGACGTCTTACCTGCTTGTGGAGAGTGGCTCAAATGACTAGATCAGGAATGGAACTCAACCAGTTTGTGGAACACCCACACAGGCTGGTCGCAGTTCATTACTGAGGTTGTATGCTGGGTGGAGAGGATTCAATCAAACTTCTGGTTCTACTTGTCTGCTCACCCACAATCGCGACCTCCAGGGAGTGTCGCGATCAAATACACGACTGTTTGAAAGGCTGGATTCAATGTGTTCATTAATATAAAACTAATTTGTTTTCAGACAGAAGCTTCAAACCGATTTAGCAGGTTAATGTGCAATTTATAGCTTTCAAATAATTAGTAGAAAGCTGTGAAAAATGAAGATATTTAAGGTGTGTTCGGAAAGATGGATGGAACTGTAGGTTCTAAAATGACAAATCTTCAAAAGAACCTATTAGTATAATCTCTTATTGCAGATCTTTGTATGGTGAAATACCTAAAACACACACATACACAAAAAATGTCTCATTTCGTTTATTATAAAAGGCACAAGAAAACAAAATCTTTCTGATAAACAGATTATTATGCTGATTACTTCAGTTACATACACAAAATAAAATTTAAATGATTGTATATAACATATTTCTTACTTATTTTTTTGTTAGAATTATTCACAGTGTGATACATTTGATGCAACTTTTAGGCTGCGTTTACCATCGTGAAAAAATGACAAGTTCTCCCATTTTTTAAATTATTCTCAGGACGTTCATTGATTAAATGAGTTTCGGGGTTTAGTCCAGTGGCCCCCAACCTTTTTTGCAGCACGGACCAGTTTCATGTAAAACAATATTTTCACAGACCGCTACAGATACAGCTGGCTTTTTTGCAAACTTGAGGGCTAAATTTTTGATGTACCGTATCACGTGACCGAGACCGAGTCTTTTTTTTTTAAATGAAAGATCTTTCAGACTCTGATAATCAATCAAATATTTTATATTTAATATATTATTCTGTCTTTCTCAGCGTCCCGGTACCGAATGACCCACGGGCCGATACCGGTCCGCAGGGGGACCTCTGGTTTAGACAATGAACCGTACACTGCATCATCAGCCGGGTGGGACGCTAGTGTCTGGGTGGGGGTCCCTGCCCCCTGCCACGGCCGACCCCTGGTGCCCTAGGGCCTGGAGCCTGGGTCACCGGCCCTCGGGCGTTAGGATTGGCCGACGCCAGTGACACGTCCTTCTGCAGGTTCACGGCATTGCCCGCTGCTCCCGGCTTCACTTTAGGTTTCCTTTCATCAGGCTTGTCTTAGAGACAGAGAGAAAAAAAACAGAAAATTAGGAACAATTAACATTAATTCCCTAAACAAGTGCATAAAAAGTCTCCATTATAAGTGTGAAGTGAACATTTGTCATACGTGAACACACCACAGTGTGAACAGCATGAAGTTTTCTCTGTATTTTTCCCATTTAACCCATTTAACCCATTCACCAAGCGAAGCGGCGGGCAGCCAGGAACACGGCGCCCGGGGAGCAGCGTGTGTGGGGACGGTACCTTACTCAAGAGTACCTCAGTGGTGCCACTAGCAGTCCTGGGATTCAAACCCACAGCCTTCTGATCACAGGGGTAACTGCCTAACCACTAATCGAACGGCCCCCAACCTTTTTTGCGCCACGGACCAGTTTCACGTTAAACAATATTTTCAGGGACGGGTACAGACACAAGGGCGTGAAAATACGAAGCTACCCAAAAGATCTTTCAGCCTCTGAAAATCAGTTAAATATATTTATTCTGTCTTTCTGTGACTCACGGGCCGACTCCGGAGTAACAACCTCTACTCAAGGAAGGCTTTACGTTTAATTCTGGAACATTTGCTGTGAGGTTCTGCTTGCAATCAACCACAAGAACTTCAGTGAGGTCAGGTACTGACGTAGAACCATTAGTTCTGGATCACAATCACCACTCCACATCAGCCCAAAGATACTCTCAAGTGCTCCATCGTTCCAGATAGTCCAGTTCCACGGCTCCTCAGTTCAGTGCTGCGGGAGCTGTGCCCCCCTCTAGCCGATGCTTTGGATTGGGCATGGCGACTCTAGACCCAGGTGCAGGTGCTCCAGAGTGTCCTGTTATATTGGGAACACTTTTCTATAGAGACTATACAAATGATGTTTGCGCAACTGAATGGATGCACCTTAAACAAACATTCATTCATTCATTTTCTGTAGCCGTTTAATCCGTACGAGGGTCGCGGGTACCCGGAGTCTATCCCGGGACCAAAGGGCGCGAGGCAGGGACTCACCCTGGGTGGGGTGCCGGCCCACGGCAGGGCTTAAAGAAATATTTCAGCAAAAAATATAAGTATACATTGTTCCACTCAATCCAGATGTAGTCAATCAAGACATTTCTTTTTGTCCAAATGTGGCTTCTTTAGTTTAAACACGCACCTGTGAGGCTTATATTGCTAATAACATCCACGAGTCTATGTGACCTTAAAGAAGATCTGGAAGTGGTGTGAACACGTGGAGAGAATTTATGGTTAAAAATCCATATTGTCCGACTATTTGGGTGACTATTGACTTCTAGTGCTTGTTAGCAACATTAGCTTCTTACCCCCCGTGCTAAACTAAAGATGCGACACTAGAGGAGACAAAGATGTCTTGGCTGATCAAGTCCAGATGAGATTTTTCGCTGAACTATTTCTTTTAGTAGAGCTGAGTTCACTAATTCAAATGGACGACTGGATACTTTTAAACACGTGTTCTTACGTACAAACAAACGCTTTGTACCCGACGTACGCATAAGCAAATACGGTAACGGGCCCATGTTCTAATTCTTCCTGCCGTGATGTCTACAGAGTTGGCCTTATTCTCGTCCTCGCTGGGTGTGTTTCTCACAGCTGGAGCTGTGATCAGATCAGAGATGCAATACATCTGAGCAGTCAGGGCTTAGGAAGCTGTAGATTCGACCTGCAGGATCTTCTCATGCCCTCTTCTTCTGATCTTCTGACTGACTCACACAACAAACCCACATCGCAACATCTACTGGCGTGTGAAGAGGGTGATGTTGAGTGTTCATGTGACGAGAATCATGGGACATATTTGGTCTTCCAGAATGTCAACGAACTCCATGTAAACGCAACAGAGACATTCGATTTCGACTTCGATTTTTTCCAGTGAGCACAAAAAGCGGTCGTTGTTGATTAAGACGTACACGTGGACGAGGACTTACTTTTAGTTGCCTTAACACTAGAACGGCTGACAGCGTCAACTGACATAATCGTATCTATTGGAGCATCAGCAGCTCTGTAAGAGACATATTTACATTTACGGCATTTATCAGACGCTTTTATCCAAAGCGACTTCCATTCTCTACCTACAGGGGGCAGTCTCACGGTCTCCCTGGAGCAACTGGGGGTTAAGGGTCTTGCTCAGGAGCCCAGTGGTGGTGTGCTGGAGGTAGGATTCGAACCCACGACCTCTTGGTCCAGAGGCAAGTATCCTACCACTAGGCCAACCCCACTCCCCCCTCCCCTTGCCTCCATTGTCTTGTCTCCTTGTGCTTTGTTGTGCCATCAAGTTTTCTCTTATATCAGTTGGACAGCAAGGTGTATGATTCACATACACCTTGCTGTCCACATAATGTAAGAGAAAACATGATTAATGACCATTACTAAGTGGTCCAGTTCTCATGCTCGTGTGTCCATTTTAGGCACTTATGGCAGTGGACAGAGGTCAGTACGGGCACTCTGACCTGTCTGTGTCTACATAGCCCAATACCCAGCACAATGCGATGCACCTGGGACACCCATGATCATATTGCATGATTGGTTGTCCTTCCTTGGACCACTTTTGGTCATAACTACTATAAACTACGAACTACTGCATACCAGGAACACAAGTTCTGCCATTTTGGAGATGCTCTGAGCAACTATGAGCTTGTCAAAATCGCTCAGATCCGTTCACCTGCCTATTTTTCCTCCTTCCAACACAGTTAAAGAACTGATTGTCCACTCGCCACCCAATATACCCCATCCCATGACAAATGTTGTTGAAATGAGATTTCAAGCTTTAGCTTGTTTTTGATGCAGTCTTAACATTACATGAATGAAAATGTTTAAAAGAAAACTTAATGCTCTAAAAGCAAATAACTGTCAGCAGAATGGGCAAGTTCAGACTGAATGGTTGAATCACTTACAAATCTAACCTTCAACACAGGAATCTCTCATTTCTTTTTTTCTCTGTGTGAGTGTTAGGGTAATTACAAAGCAGAATATGATACACAATCATGAACAAAATTTAAAAAAAGACTTGATTTGCATACTGTAATTTATTTGAACTACATGTACAAAAGCATTTGAAATGCAAACTTAAAGCTTTATTTATGATAAAGAAATCTGACCTGTCTTTTCTGTGCATTAATAACTCCATTCTCACTCAAGCGGCAAACAGTCTCTTTTAGTCTGTCACTAATCCACCGTGACAGGGTCACACCTCCTTACTACACTCCTAAAACTGACAAGAGAATGGATCGGATAACTTACAAAATCCCTCCATTTGACAACATAACAATAAGTAGTGAGTGACCCTTTTTCTAGACATTGAATCGAGCCCCTCAGTGCAAGTCTGGTGGTGTAGTCAATAAGAGGTTACTGAGGGTCATCCAGATCTAAATCACCTGCCACACTGTATTGACCTGTCATGGCAACCTGATTTGTCATTTTTCTGTACATCTATTAACTTATGTATACTGAAGAGAAAACTGATCATGTACATAAGTATAAAAGGACAAGTCAAATCCTAATATTGAAACGAATCTCTGTGTGCAGCAAAACAATGTTACATTTACTCTGAAAATAAATAAATACGCTTGCATCCTATCAAAAAGTCTAACAAAGCATAAATAATAAGCTGTAAAACCAAGCTGTAACATCATAAATCTTTGTTGCATAAGCCGTACAACTGAGGCACATTATCTATTGTACAACACTTGTCATTTTTAATTTAAGGTGTGAATGCAGAAAAGAAATACATTCATACATTCACAACCTTTAGTATTTTCAAATTATTCACTTTGTATAATTGAGTTGATCTATGTTGGGTTGTGAGATGCAAAAGGAGTGTTGTATCCAAAAATAGGACTTAAAGCTATTGCATTTCCTTCTGGGAGGTCCTCCCAATGTAGGTGGGGGGAATGGAATGTAAAACGCGGCAGGAGGTGACCAAGAGTGTTAGGAGGACGCTACCATACGCATCCGCTCCGGAGGGGTCAAAAGCAAATTTTTTGCAGCCTTGATAGTGTTTTTCATTAGCATGGCAACAGTCATGGGTCCAACGCCTCCTGGGACTGGAGTGATATAACTGGCCTTCTTTCGTACACCTAAAGGAATACACACACAGACACACACGCACAGAAACACACAAACGCACAGACACACACGCACTTCTGTTAAAACAAAGCAAAACATGAGGTGGTAGTAACACAGGTCATTATTAAGTTCAGTGACTTAACATGGCAATGTCACCTCTAGACCAAGTTAGTTTGGCAAATTTCTGCACTGCTACAGCTGGCCCAGTCAGTGTTGCTGTAGCAGCTCAACCATTTCTACTGTCATTTTATAAAACAAATAGGCCACTCAATACCATGCATTAAGCCAGCTTTACAACACCCCACAGCAGTCATAGTAAAAATCTTTATAACACACTGCTTCTCAAAACTTATTGTTATACCTTTAGCTCAAATCTTGTTCAGAATTTTTTTCCTAACCACTCTTGTAAATACTCGCTAAAATTGGTTTAAAGATCTTGTACAGCGTCATGACAAATCATTTGCCCTTTCCAGATTTCTTCTCTTTTTGCATATTTGTCACACTTTATTTCTTCAAACAAAATGTAGAATAAGACAAAGACAACCTGCATAAACACAAAATACAGTTTTGAAATGAAAAGTTCATTTCTTGATAGAAAAAAAAACTTTTTTCCCTTAAGTTACACATTCAACTTGTTGATATTAGAGATTAGTTAGACTAAACACATCAGGCTTATTCACTTGCAGTGCAGTTGAATGTGAACATCACTTATACAGCACCTTTTCTAAGTAAAGTGGACCCTTATTGCCACAGGTGAACACACCACGATACAGCACACAGTGTGAACAAGGTGAAATTCCTTCTCTACATTTAACCCATTCACCAAGTGAAGCAGTGGGTCGCCACCAACGAGGGGCACCCGGAGAGCAGTGTGTGGGGACAATACCTTGCTCAAGGGTGCCTCCTTGGTGCCACTAGCAGTCCTGGGATTCAAACCCACAGCCTTTTGATCGCAGGGGCAATTTACTAACAACTAGGCCACCAGCTGCCCCTCCACAAGCACAGCACATGGCTCATCCCAGTAGTCACAAACATCTAAGAAAACTGCAGGCCTCACTTGTCTCATAAGGTCAATGATCAAAAAGAGACTAAGCTCTCATGGGAGAGCTGGCAAAATAACACTTGGCAAAAGAGACCATAAAACCCCCAAACCTTTTGGCACAATATTCTGTGGATTGAAAATGCTTACATCATATTCTCTTGTCTTGTTTTACATGGTGTATGGGGATCTAATTAGAGTGACAAATATGCAAAACGAAAATCGGTAAGGTACTTTTTCATGGCACTGTATGTACTTGATCTGGTCATAAAGTGCATCTGTTATGTAAGCTGAGTAAATGAACTTGATAAAATAAGCAATTGTTGTCATACAGCTCCAATTTATTCACTTGCAAGCTCTAGATCTTCCTCCATGACAGGAATGCTTGGCTTGCTGCAGCTAGACAAGCATGCCGACTGATTGAATCAGGCCAAAATGGTCAATTACATTGTAGTCCATTGTTTTCTCTCTTTACCTTCAAAGTCCACATCACCAACAAGTCTGTTTTTTCCAGTTAGAGGGTCTTGTATTCTGTTTATGCCAACGTCAATAACAGCTGCACCCTCTTTTATCATATCTGCAGTAATGAGGTTGGGAATACCTGCATTTAGGATCAGAGAGAGTAAGATCAGAGGATTTTACTAGATACAACAGTACAGTGTCAGGACAGACAGCAACAGTGTAAAACTACAATACATACTTTTAAAAAATCAAGCAGGAAGAGACTATTTCCTCACACTTTTCACACAAAATTCTTGTAGAGGAATCCATAGTTGTAGATGCCAGTTAATAAATTTGACTAATTTACATATTTTGAACAATTTTTATTGGAAAATACAGAACAGAAGTAATTCTTACCTGCAGCCGCAACAATGATGTCAGCAATTTTTGTGTGCTGGCGAAGTTGCTCCTTTGGAGTGTAACGGTGGGAAATGGTAACTGTCGCATCTCCTAAAGAAAGGGGAGCAGCAGAAGTGAAACACTGCAAAGTTCAGATTTACATTTACATTTACGGCATTTAGCAGATGCTTTTATCCAAAGCGACTTCCAACCCCTAACTACAGGGGACAGTCTCCCTGGAGCAACTGTGGGTTAATGGTCTTGCTCAGGAACCCAGTGGTGTTATGCTGAAGGTAGGATTCAAACCCATGACCTCTTGATCCAGAGATAACACCAGAATTTCTTTGTACTAAGTAAGAATATATAAAAAGACAAATATATAATCCCTCAGTCAAAACATTTAAGATATTATGTAACGATTTATAGAAACAAAGTGCATAATTTTCCTATCTACTTTATTAGAGAAAAAAGGCACTTTCCATTCTGTTAGAAAATCTTTACATAGGAAATCTGACTTACCTCCTGGCCTTTCGTGTCTTCCATCTGTGTGCAGCAGCATAGCAATGGGCATACCCACATTCTTTGAACGACCAGCTACCACTACATTCTTACCCAGTGTAGGAATGCCTATGAAAAAGAGAGAGAAATCAGACAAACACAGACAGACAATGCAACAGCATTTTTTAAACTAACTTTTGATAAGTCAGATCAAATGCAATGACAAGTCCTGTGACCTAAAATGAGATCACATTAGGTAAAATCATTTGCACAAAAATTACTTTCTTAAAGGAAAATACAGAACCTAGCCAGTACAACAGCGCCATGAGTTTTCAGTGATGTTTACGAGATTATGTAATTCTCTGCGGCAAATCTAAATTGTTATTTACCATTAATATTGCAGTAACAACTGAACTGAGACCCATTTTTAAAACCTCTTTTAATATTTTTTTCTAAATAGTCCTAACCTGTTCGCTTAATGATCTCCCACACTCCCCATGGTGTAGCAGGCAGCATAGTGGACTGGTCCAAGCACATACGACCAACATTTACCACATGAAAGCCATCGACGTCTTTATCTGGACAGACTGCATTACATATACGGCGCTCGTCGATATGTTCTGCACAGGAGAGAAGGAGAAGGTCAATACCTTATAGAAGGCCAGAGAGAAGTTATGTGTACACTAACACAGCAATACTAACACATTAGAATATGTAGCCAACCCACATACTGTGACAAGCACAATGTAGTAAACATTATTGCTATTAATTACTAGATTTTAAATCCTTGATTTCAGTTTCTACAATCTGCAACAATTACTTGCAACAACTGGTATCAATATTTTTGTCGCATATGAGTGTGAAAACACACACGTGTCAAAAGTTTTCAGGTTCATCATTTGTTATTGCTCAGTAAAGCCCTTTTTATTGTCTAATTGAGTAGTCAGAACTGACTAATCATCAAAAAAATGGGTGGATTACTCTATTACTAACATAACTAGCAGGGACAGCCCTAGTAAATATGTAAAAATATTAAAACTTACCAGGCAAAGGAAGCTGTACCAGAAGACCATCTACTCTGTGGTCAGTGTTGAGTTTATCAATTAGCTCCAGCAACTCTTCCTCAGAGATGGAAGAGGGTTTTAGTATAGTCTCACTACTGATACCTACACAAAGACAAAAATCAAAATGAATGCAACACTAAAACCATAAAAATATTGTACAAAAATATCAATATCAAACCCACCTTTGATTGTTATACATTGTTGTGCAAGAGATGTAGACATGTGACAAGGAGAAAAACATGCAGACACCAATATCAATTTCGTTGAAGAGGAGGATTGCAAAATATATTGTTTGTAAACCATTTTGGCCTTATCAGTTAGTGCCATGGGCAGTGGATCCCATTATCAAACTTGCCTCAGCGTATGCATAGTAGGAAAGTCATGTGCACATCCAGAATAGATTTTAGCACACTTCTAGTGGAAATGCGCACCATTACCAAAAAAATAAACCAAAATCACCTAACAAACTTTCATTTCTATGTCATCTGATGTTAGATGTACCAAAAATTTACACTGCAATATATCAGTAACCTACTTCTAAGTTCTTTTTTACTCTGTGATTTATTAATGTCACCCTGTACTTGAGTCATTAATATATTTAACATTTAAATTGAAGCATGTCTAGTACACTTGAAAAGAAAATACCAAATAAAATTTTGAGAATGACACATTTCCCCTCTCTCCACATTTACAGCACTCATCATGAAGACAAATAGGATAATCTGGGGAAAAATAAAAAGAAACCACACAGTGCTCCAGTGCATAACTGTCCAGGCTGATATTTTTTGTTCTTACCCACATCAGCAGCAGCACGAGTCTTGTTCAGCACATAGGAATGGCTGGCTGGGTTGTCACCCACCAGCACCACACTCAGATGCGGTCGTCTGTTGCCAACAGAAACCCACTCCTCCACTTCAGCACGTGCCTCTTCACGTATCTGATGGGCCAACTTTCTGCCCGAAATGACCACTGCGTCTGGTCTGAGAGTACAAGAGTAAAAATTCAATGATTGGTTACTGTGCAGCAGCAAGATCAAGCAGCCATAATTATAAAATTGCTACTTTGGAGATTTATATCTGACAAAGCCAGTGATGGAAAATCTTGCTTGCTGAAATTTTTTATTTTCAATACAATTAAATGATCAATAAAAATTAACTTAAACAGTAGAAATTCACTTGAAGACAATCAGAGCAAAAAAACTTTGCTGGAAAAAATAAACTAGGAAGCCTTTTAAAAGACTTCAGATACATATTCAGGGAAATGTGCATATACATAAACGGCATGAAAACATTATCTTTTAAATTGAATCAAATTTAATCAAGTAATTGTGATTATCTCCAGATGTCAACAAGCCCTTTCGAAAAGAATTTTGTTTAAAACAAAAGACCTATTTCTACAGCAAATCAAATAATCACAATACTACAACAGGGCAAGACAGACGTTTTACTTCACTGAAAGAGGAAATTGAAAACTTAGATGAATGTACCTAGGTCTCTGCGAAAATGGAGGTGGCCTAAACTTAGAAGAGGGGGTAGCATGTTACAGTTCAACTGTAGGCATTTCTTGTAATGACGGCTCTCAAGCCAAAGCCTTATTTGAATTTGCTGGGAGTGCTTGATGAGTTGTTATTGGAGAGTTTCAGACTATTAACTATTTTGAATGAGATTTAGGTTACATAAGAGGCCGCACAGAAAAGTAATGAGCCATTTGGCATGATGTAAGAGGCCTCTTGATGTGACAGCAAATAATAGTTCTCTCAGTGGTAGGGAATCCCTTCAAAGTGGGCTTTTGTTGTTATGAAGGCCATGGCATACATCTATAGGAATGCTTGGTCTCTTGAAACCCTCCCTGTTAGTTACACTGAAAGCTCACAATGCTAGACAGCACATCTTTACAAAAACCGTCAGCTGTAAATCGTATTCCTCATTATAATGTACTGGCTTTGTTACGCTCTTCAAAGTCTATTTTTTCGGAATTACTTGAACAGTTCACACTTGCTTGATGATAGTTATCTGATGGGATCATTAATCTTAATGTGGCCTTAGATTAACCATCCCCCTTTATTTACAGTTCCAAGAAAAACGGCACTATATATCGTACGTGTTCATTCTTAAACAAAAAAAAATGACGATCTAGCACACTGGACTGAGATCGTCCAGGCTTCCCCATTGATAAACAGTATTTTCCAAGTATAGGAAAATGCTCAATCGTGTTAACACATACATTTTGGCTGAAAAAAACTACGACTGCGATAGTAACTTACGACTAAAAATTCTGTTTTTGTGACTGTAACCAGCATACAGGGAATGCGGTCTAATTCGGTGCGGACCAGAGTGTACTGGGCTTCGAGCCTTAATGGGAGACGGGTCGTGTGGAGACTCATGAGCGTCACGCGCGTCAAACACGCAAGGACTGCATGCAGCGACCAGTCTATTCAGTCAGTCCAAATCAGAGACGATGTGCTGGCAGGGATGTTCTTCAATAAGAATCAACACGTGCCGAACCATGTAGTTAATTATGGGTCTGAAGCAGGAGAGAGGGAATAACGCGCACACAGAAACTCATTGTTCTCCCGAGATTATTATTCATTTTTGCACATGTAACTTCTGTTCTGCATTTTTGCACACAACTCTGCTAGAATACATTACCTGTCAAAAATACTGTATTCATCCAGATTGTAACTATTGACGATTGCACTAAATGTTGTCTTGTCTAGTTGTTTTGTTGCTCGTTTTTTTTCTTGCACACTCTTTCATCCGGTTTGCACTTGTTCAGTTCTGGTTCTGTTCTTGTGTTGCACCCTGGTCCTGGCGGCACGTTGTTTCGTTTCAATGTCTACTGTGTATACGATCGAAATGACATTAAAATCTGCTTGATTATTCTAGATGGCCGGGGGCGCTTCACTGCAAGCGCTCTGGAAGATTTCATCAGCCGAGAGAGAGGGGTGTCTACCGGCACGCCGCGGGAGGGCGCACGGCCGAGTTAACATTATCAGCAAGCTCCCGTGTTAAAATATTTGTTACATAACCAATCACTCCAACAACTCAACCAGGGAGCGACATCTCGTTTTATTTTTCATAGGGTCTAAGGTTAATGATGGAGTTCCACTTCACCAATACATTCACCATTACAGTCGGTCGATTTTAATTAGAGTCAAACGCAGCGCTACGATAAATAGGTTGCGTGCTTTTTTTTCTTGAAACTACATAAGGTATGACATTAGATGTCAGCAGACATTAATGTAAGCTAAAACTGAGATCACGTACCTTGAGGCCGATAAATGAAAGCTGCATGTCTGTCGGTGGACCTGCTGACACAGCTTCCGCAGCGTCCTCAGCGCGGCCATGGTACAGAAGTGTGGCGTTAAATCAGATATATATAGACTTATATGGCTTAAAAAGTATATATAAGATTTAAATGGATGAAATTGACCCGGAGCGGTGCCGCGGAGGACTGAAACCGAGGAGCCCGAGCCGAAAAGTCGGACCCCCTCGACAAGAGGAGCCGGAGAGGGGTTAACCTGCAGCCATGGGTCATTGAGTGGGAGGAGCTACACTGCAGGCCCCGCCCACTGAATTTCAAAGGCACAGAAGCACACTGAACCACACAACTACAATGAACCACACTACCAAGCGTCTTCTTATTCCTTCAGCAAGTGGCTCTTGAAGCACTAATATTTTCATTCATTAATGGCGATGTTGCAATAGTCCTTTTTTTAATAAAAGAGTTTGTAACATTTGGTGTTAATGATTTGCGCAGGGCAAAGTAATTTAACTACTGTTAATCTTTCTGAATGAACTAAATAAATAAACTCCTGTCCTATGCTGGAACACTATTAGACTCAGAACCTGGGCTATGATTAGGTTTGGGATGATGTTCTAGTTAAAATTAGGCCCAAAGTTTAGGTTTGGATCATTTAACCTACTTAATTAGCAGGTAAAGCCAGCTTCTAAAGTGTTATCCAAATAAAATGTCCTACATTGTTTTGTATAGTTTGCTGCATGGGTGTATATTTAAAGTTATTTAAAGTATAAAACAGTAAATACAATTTTAGTAAAATATTAAATAATAACGCCGTCGCTATATAGCTTTCTTTTGGCAGAGCTACACTATATGGACAGTAAGGAAAGTATTGGGACTCCCGACCACTAATGACACTGCATTCAAATACATAGACTTTAATATGGAGTTGTTCCCCCTTTACAGCTTTAAGTCTTTCCACAAGATTTCGGAGGGTTTATGTAGGAATTTGTGTACATTCATTCTGTGGAGTATTTTTGAGCTCAGAAACTGATGGCGGACGAGAAGGCCTTCCAGTTTAGTTCATCCAGAAAGATGTTGGATGGGGTTGAGGATCGGGGCTCTGGTCGGGCCAGTCAAGTTCCTAAACACTGAAATTCCTCCAACCATATCTTTATGGACCTTGCTTTATGCACTGTGACACAGTCATGCTGGAACAGAAAATGGTCTTCTCCAAACTGTGTTCACAAAGTTAGAAGCATGGCGTTGTCCAAAATGCCTTGGTATGCTAAAACATTAAGATTGCCCCTCCAAACTATGAAAAAACAGCCGTGTCCCAATACTTTTGTCCTGGTAGTGTGTGTAATAGTGACTGAGGGGCTACTTCCGTTCTGTCCGCGGCGGCGGAGTGATACAGGAGCGCCACCAACACTTCCTGTTTGATCAGTTTTCATGGTGGATGTTGTTAAGGTTTAGAAGCTCGATAAACTCTTTAATTGCAGATTGTATGCCTTAATTGACGTTTTCTGGAAGACTTTTGATCTGACGGGCACATACTTTGATCTACCTAGCTGAGGAATTTGCCGACGACGTTTTTTTGTAGTGGAAGCAGAAAGTTAACGGAAATGAGTTTCTTATTGTAAGTATCACACGATTAATGTCGTCTTTTCAGTAAATTCGATGTCTCTGACTATGTTGGTTAGTCATGTAACACGGTAACTAAATGATATATTACTACATTAAACAGTTTTAGCTTGAACTAAGAAATGAACTCAGCTGGATAGCTAGCTGATGTAGCAAAAGAATAAGAACGTTAGTAATCAACAGTGGCCAGTAACGTTACATTTTTTGATCATAACGAGGACGGAAAAACAGCGTATCAGCGAAATGCTCTATATTAGGGCATCGCTTTGTATTCAGATATTAACCATTTTCTTGAATTTTATATACGTTTTACACATGTAGAACATCGACATAAAATGAACCTAAATATATAATCAAAGTGTAGAACGCTTTGGCGTTCACATGTATATCGAACGAACCATACAAACCTATGAGAGTGAGTCACAGCCATTTTATATACAGCCCCCCATATACGTATTGGACGACGTATGCGAATTGTCATAACTGGAGTTTAAATTATACTAAATCAAAATATAACATTTCCTGGCTATTGCGCTCATATATACATGCCTCTTGAATGTACAGCTCAGTGTGCCTGTGCAAAATGTACTGTTTTATCTAACAGATAAGCTTACACATTGCGTTGTAGAAAGAGGAACCTTATGTCTACACAGAAATAATCCCATACACAGTATAGGATTATTTTCAGAATTATTTTAAAGTCTGTAGACTTTAACAGTGGAGCTAATAACTGGATTGTAGGCTTCTCAGATTTGTCTTCGGTTCTTTAAACATTTCTAAGCTATGTTGCTGTGTGTGTAATTCTATATGTAGCATGAGTGTTTTTGTCTCCCAGTTTTGGAAGATTACACTGTCCCTTCAGAAATGATGGAAAATGTAGCAAGTGTCTAGGCAGAATTCATACATTATTAGTATGTACTCCAAATGTCTGTGAAAATATCCCTTGAACTGTCTAGCTCTAAGTGACTGTGTTTATACATCCGTTATCAATGTTGTGCTTCAAAAACTTGTAGTGAATGTTATCTTTTAAGACTTTTTTTTTTAAGCATAAAAGGTAATATTTTATTTATTTATATTCTTCTTATTTAAATATGTATGCAATAAATATTGTACCGCGAACAAACTCTGATGTGCCTAGGCCATCTAAATCATGTGGCATTGGATTGTGGAGTAGAAAGTTAACTGTAAAATTACTAACCTTTTTGCCTTTTCTTCAGTGGAAGTCGGTCTTCAAAGACATTCAAGCCAAAAAAGAACATTCCAGAAGGCTCTCACCAGTACGAGCTCCTGAAGCATGCTGAAGCCACATTGGGAAGTGGCAACCTTCGAGCTGCTGTGATGTTACCAGAAGGAGAGGATCTTAATGAATGGATAGCTGTCAATAGTGAGTGTTTATGGTTGTGAAATCTTTGAAAGACACAAGAATAGAATCTTTTTTTTTTTTTAAAGAATAATTGAGATCTTTATAAAGACATTGCATGTGATTTTTTTTTATGTTAGCATCTTGTTCACATAAAATATTTGTTTGTTTTTACTTTTTTGTTGTTTAGCTGTGGATTTCTTCAACCAGATTAACATGCTGTATGGAACCATCACTGAATTCTGCACTGAGAGCAGCTGCTCTGTTATGTCTGCAGGGCCCAGGTAAAGAAAAAAGATCATGATTTTAGAAGTTCTTGATGTTTTGTTTTTGACTGATATTCATCCAGCCATTTTCTTCATTTTCATGGTACATCTTTTACGTTGTGTACTCTTCAGGTAGCCTTAACATATTAATTCTTAATCAACTTGCTTTTTATAAGTAAAAAGTGATTGTTAGCATTGTTACATACATGACATTTTCATATAGAATAGTTTTCTCTGTAACTGATCAAATCTTAATTTCAAACAGAGAAAGAGTCTTAATTAAGAAACTTTGTTTAGGCAATATTTGGTAGTTTTATTATTAATGTCCACAAAATGTCAACAGAAGCTTTGATACTATTTGTTCAGACAGCGAAATTTTGGTAATGATTGTTCCAACACTCAATAATTGTGTTTTATGTCTCTGCAGGTATGAGTATCACTGGGCTGATGGCACTAATATTAAAAAACCAATCAAATGCTCTGCTCCAAAATATATCGATTACCTGATGACTTGGGTTCAGGATCAATTGGATGATGAGACCATTTTCCCATCCAAAATTGGTTTGTGTTGTTTTGTAGAAACAAACTCTAACGAATACGCCTAATTAATACATCTATACAGATATAATAAGGCAAAAAAAAATAACCTAACAGATTTCTGATGTGGCTTTAAAAAACAATGAGTACACGTTAGATAAATGTTAGATTTCTGTGGTATACACCAAACCAACAGTCATACCATTATCTGCCATGTCTGTTTGCAGTATGAACATCCGCTACCAGTCAGAAGTTTTTGCACACACTGAGATGTGCATGTTACTCACTTAATATTTACCAAAATACAGAAAATGTCTTCTGACCTACAAAAAGCCATGTAATATTAATATAATTATAATGTGGATCACCAAACGAGTGTTAGATAATTAACGAGCTGTTGAGTGACAGCCAATGGGATGAAGCAGTTAACAAGGGCATTGAAGTTAAAGGACACTTGAAAACTTTATTTGGCATATTTTCATTTATAGTTGTTTGCTCAGCAATTTTCCAATGCTTAACAAAAATGAAACTCTACATTTTATGAAATAAATGGATAAGGGGTAAAATCCTGTGGCATGTAAAAACCTTTGACTGGTAGTTTACAAGCAAATTTCAGTGCTGTAATACTTTAATCTGTGGGTAAGTTATTATTTTCCCTCCATTTTAGGTGTGCCTTTCCCAAAAAACTTCATGTCAGTGGCAAAGACCATTCTCAAACGCCTGTTCAGAGTCTATGCTCATATTTACCATCAGCACTTTGACTCTGTCATGCAACTGCAGGAAGAGGCGCATCTCAACACTTCCTTCAAACATTTCATCTTCTTTGTGCAGGTGAGAGTACATGTGCATACAGATGCTTTACTGACAGCCAGCATCTGAGCAGTTAACAAAATCACATTTTGTCTAAAATATTTACATTATGAAATGCTAAAAAGTAAACGTTTTTAAATGGTTAAATGCATTTTGATGTTGATTTTCTGTTTGAAACTTGTTTGCTGCTCACTTTTGTGACTGTCCAGTGTAATATTCCTTTAACACTGAACATGTTTGCTTCATACAACTTTAGGTCATACATTTTCAAATTCCCACTCTATGAAGTCAGGCATTCTTAAAAATAAAGGGCTCAGAAAGGGTTCATTGAGCAATTCAGCAGAAGAACCCCTTTTGGTTTCCTAAAGAGCCACATCTTGTGTGTGAAGGGTCTTTTAAAGGTGTAAAGAACCTTTGCATAATATACATCTTTTACCAGTTTAATGGTTTTTCACAAAATCTTTGCAGTATGTTAAGAGGGTCTCACTCACATTTATGTGTGATGGATTACAGTGGGTATACAAAGGAATCACCCCTTCAAACCATTCATATTTTGTTGTTTTGCAGCCTGAAATAAAGGCGCACACACACAAAATAACGGTTTTTCACCTATGTTCACTTAATGCAAATTGTAACACTTCAAGTGAAAGTTGTAGCAAGATAAGAAAAAAAAAAACCAACAAAACAGTCACTGAGATGGATAAAGGATTAAAAAATTCAATCAGATGTAACTAACCACCGTCTCAATTTCACACTAAGCTAATGGGTTTCATTAGTTTAGCCAAATTTGGTCTCAGTACCAAATGGGACATCTGGTGGAAAGCCAGTACAGATCACCATCCAAAGAACACCATATCTACAGCATCCTGTTGTGGTGGTGTTTTGCTGCAGCAGGGAATGCGGCAAAATACCTTAATTCTTGAGGAAAACCTGCTGCTCTCTGGTCTTAAACCCTATTAAAATTCTGAGCAATGACTTGAAGATTGCAGTCCAGCAATGGTCACCATTCAATTTGAGTTTGAACAGTTCTGTACAGAAAGGTGGGCCTTGTGATCCTTTATCAATCAGTGATTTTTTTAAATGTATTTTTTTCATTGCTGCTCGTGTATCTTTCACTTGGATGTTATAAGTTGCATTGAGTAAATACCGCTGGATTTTTTTCGGGTACGTGTTCATTTCAGGCTGCAAAGTAACGAAATGTGAATATTTTGAAGGGGATGACTTTTCTATACTTGTACTTTTCTATACTTGGTGTACTTTTTTTGTCTTTAAATTTTAATGTTATGTCATTCAGTGGATATAAAACATGAATTCATTTAGACACCCAATTACTAAACCCTTTTTAATCCAGTAAGTACACAAAACATAAGCACATTGTTTGCTATAATGTTTATTAAAACATTTTTTCAGCAAAATGGGGCCAATTACAAAGTCATTTTATTGTGACTCAAACTGTGCTATTTACATGAAATGAAAACATTAAACTGTACTTTAGTATTAGATTATTTATTCTGTAATAACACCATCTGGAAATCAGGCATATTTTACATGAAATAATGAAATAAGCAGCCCTGATAAATGGATATACATTAGGTTGTTCTTTTAAATGAAATCCCTTGCAGAAAATTCACTCTTGTGTCTATTTACTTCCGTTTATACTTTTTTATTTTTCTTGATCAGTATTAGAGTATACAACTCAAACATTTAATTTTGTTCATTTGAGATTCATGTATGACAGTTGAAATAGAAGTAGGTTATTAACACAATATTCAGCAACATGTTTTGCTTGTGAATTTATCAAAACCCCTGCAGAAATCTGACATGATGCTCACAGCCTTGGTGCATATCGGCATTATAGATTTTTAATACAATTTGGAAATTGAACACAGTGTGAACAGTATGAAATTCTTTCTCTGCATTTAAGCCATTCACCAAGTGAAGCAGTGGACAGCCTCCAACAGGGCACCTGGGGAGCAGTGTGTGGTGACGGTGTCACTAAGCAGTCCTGGGGTTCGAACCCACAACCTGATCACAGAGGCACCTCTCTAACCACTATGCCTTGTGTAAATTTGAAAGCTCTCAACACTGGAAAAACTTGACAAATAAAAGAGGTTTTTCCACAAGGTTCTTAGAAAAGTGTTCCACAGAAACATATTAATCCATAGAAATATATTGATAACATACAAAGAAAACAGTTATCTGAAGGTTTGAACACAGTTTCTAGGGACAAGAGAATTGCTGCAGAACCAGAAACTTAATCATTATTAAACAAATTATTACATAACAATGAATGTTTTACATTAAAATGTAAAAAAAGAAACCATATAGGGCCACATTTACTTTTTAAAGAACTAAGTTGTTTAGCAAGAATTTTAGAATAGAAACTCAAGTTGATAGTTAAGGTGCAGCTGGTGGCCTAGTATTTAGGGCGTTCGCCCTGCATTCAGAAAGTTGTGTGTTTGAATCCCAAAACTGCTAGTGGCACTTCTGAGGTACCCTTGAACAGGGTACCGTCCAGACACGTTGCTACCCGGGTGCTGTGTTCCTGGCTGCCTGCTTCTTGACTTGGGTGAACAGGTTAAATGCAGAGGAAGAATTTCACTGTGGTCACTTTACATTTTAGCTCACGACTTTAGCTTATGTCAGATACCTATCCACAGATATCTTGAACCGAATAATGAACCTCACTGTATACATCAGATAAATACATCAAGCAAGAGCCATGACTGTTCAATGCATGTCTTCTGTCCTTCTTTTTGTTTGTATTTGTATGGTCAGGAATTTAACCTGATTGACCGCAGAGAGCTGGCTCCTCTGCAGGACCTTATTGACAAGCTGGGGACCAAGGACAGATAAAAACATAATCATCACTGAATCCTCTGTCAGTGCCTTAAAGCACTTTTGTACCGTTTTATATTTTTCTGTTCACATTATGCCTTGTGTTACTGTCTCATCCTGTCTTGTTTTTCAGCCTTCCCAGTTGAGTTCTTTAAAAGCTCATAGCTAACATTTTAAAGTTAGTTAGTACATGTTAGCAATAGTTTCCTGCCAATTTTTCATTAGATTACCTTTGTCTTCTTATGACTAGAAACATTTTAGAATGGTCAATTATTTTATTATTTTCCTTTATTATTTTTTTAATTGGCTGGCCTATTTTGGTTTACATCTAATTTAACATGCATGTCCTGATTGTACTGATGTACTGCTTGTAGATTTCTTGCTTGTTTTTGTTGATCTCTATTATTTGGGTCATAGGATCTGTACAAAAGGGCCAAATGTGAAGGGAAGATTAGAAATGTATTAATATTTTGTTTGAGACACTTAGGTCAGAACTTTTGTATTAAAACATTTGATCATTTTTATACAAGGGATAATGGAGACTCTATCTTTTGTATTGGTAATGTTTTTCAATTTTCATGAAGTTATTTGATGTCAAACAGATTTGAACTGTGAACATTTTACTGTGAGCATAGATTGCTGGTTTGTAAATGACTGTAGTCTGACAGTTTTATTTTAAACTAAAAAATGTATTTTGTGATCTTAGGTCAGTTTTGCTTCCTTAAATATTAGAATGTTACACAGTGACAGTATTTTAGTCGACAATTCAGTTACAAACTAGTTATTTTCCTTGAATTGAAGTAATTTTTTTTTACTCACTGTGATACATTTTTGGTAATATTTGACAGAACCAAAGTATTGTATATTTATGCAACAAAATAAATGCAATATAGGAAGAGATGAAGATGAAATGAAATGTGTCAAAATGATTTTAATTTAGACCACTTTTATCATTATATCTGCAGTTCCTGAGAAATGTACTTCAGACCAGTGAATAACTGTTTTAAATTTTAGGATCACAAATGCATTTGCATAATACTGTAATGTATTCCAATGAAATTTTATAATTATTTCTGGCGAGTATACGCAGTTACAGTATGATAAATGGATGAAGTTTCAAAATGTACTATAGGGCTCTGGTACCTATTTATATTTGGTACAGGTGTTTTCTTTCTCATTCTGGGTAACTGATAAAGTCCTCATATTTAAGATCAGTAAATTTCTACTGTTTACACAGAGTATAACTAGCTAGTTTGTCTTGTCACAAGATTACATTTTAACAAATAAGGAATGTCAGGTAAGGAATGTAAGCTATGACTATGTTCCAGTAATTTCAACAAGGAACTGCTGTATTTTTTTTATTATTTTTTTGGGCATATTTTCCACTGTATGTTGCTTGTTATCTTGTAGTATAACAATTTGTGAAGGCATAGGCATATACTTATCTTCCAATGCTTGTAGTGATATCTTGCTTGTAATCTCAATGTTACTGTGCACTCACAATAAACATTTAGTTGCTTTATTGCACCTTTGAGTGTCTGACAGTTTATTTTAAAGCTAGTATGTAGACTGTGTTGAGGTATATACTGAGAACATACCCAGACACATACTCCCTAGACAATTAAGCATTTCCACAACTGAGATGCAAAACACCTCTTGGCATGCAAGCTGTACACAAGTTTTTTGTTTTTTTTTGCCAATTTAGTTGTCTCAAAGTTTAACTAGCCCTTATCACATACCACCAACACTGGGAGGTTGGAGGCGGGCATGTTCTCAGTCACTATGTACTGGCTTATTCCTACGGTTTGTGCAGCATCATTTTTCTTATTTCATGTTGAAAAAAGGAAAAGTTGTTAGCTGCCACACACAGTGCAGGGCACCCAGTCTGAACAGAGATCAATTAGGTGAGATGCTGAAAGAGCATATTTGACACAATATACAAGGACCCAGTAAAATGAGAACATTTCAATCTTTTGGATCTCTAGTAGTGGAGCTTTTATTTTGAAGGAAAAACAAGTGCGGTGTGATGCTTTATATTGCAGCACGCGAATCCTGCACCCTTATGCTGGGGTGTCGCAGTTATGCGCCTGATTACTGACTCCTTCATCATGTCTCTCTTTAAAGACATTGGTGGACTAATTCAGTAGTTTTAAGAGTTGTTTGTAACATTTAAAAATTCAGTAAACATGTAATAACTTCGTGTCGCTTCAAAGTGAAGGGTAGAGCTGTAAGTCATGTCTTGTCAGAACGAGCGAAGCTCTTAGTAAAATATTTTAACGCAGTTTAAGTGCATCGCATCTAATCATTTCAAATAACAAGAAATATCCTTCATAACCATTTTTGTACGATTATTTAGACAGTGTCGTGTTAGGTTAGCTCAGGCGATGGTGACTGATGTTTTCCTATGTTAAATCAGGGGGACCGGGGTGGTCTGAGACTGCGGGTAACACGTGCACCAGTCTGAGTGCGGACTTTTGAGGACGTCAGGTCCCTACCGACACTGTCATATATGAGTTTGATTAAAATGTATTATTCTGAAGTTAGAACACGTTTTTGCCGGATCCACCTTCAAACCACAGCTCCACTTTTATCGCCGGTGCGGTCACATGTCTTGTGCGTTTAACTTGTAAACCTGCCTCCTGTCCCGCCAGCCCCTGATCTTTATCTCTGATTAAGAGGTTTGTAAAAGACGAAACTTCTGTGTAGTTATGCGTTTCTGTGCGCTAGCAGTGGCGCTTCGTGTGACCAGACGTTTTCTATCACACTCGTCCCGGTGTCAGTCCACGCGGAGGATGGACGGAACCAGTCACGTGAAAAGGGTCTCTATTGAAGGCAACATTGGTAGGTATGTGTGTACGCAGGTATTAGTGTACATATATATTATATATCTATACATGTATAGTGTGTGTGTGTGTGTGTGTGTGTGTCAATCAGTTCAGTCTGAAATTTGAAAATGGCCCTGCTTATTTGAAATGGGCCCCTGTCAATTGTTTTCACTTTTTCACTTCAGCTGTTGGAAAGTCCACTTTCGCAAAGTTGTTGCAGAATGCCAGACAAAACTGGGAAGTCATAGCTGAACCTGTCACCAAGTGGCAAAACATTGAGGATGCAACACAAGTAAGAAGATGAACACTTCAGATTATCCATGAGCATTGCAGTAACAGTTACAATATATGGGCCTCACTATTCTCTGCCTATGATACCTATTTTGCTCTTCATGATTTACAAAGGGCCCGGTAACTTCCAGTAGCTGAAACAGTTGTGTTGAGGCAGGGAATAATTTAAACTGAACAGGGCAGAGTGTCCGAATGACTGGATTTGAGAACCCCCGCTTTAGAGAACCAAATAACCCATTTGATTTAAGTGTCCCTGTATTCATGATAAACTTTATCTGAGAATACATTGTGACTCATTAACCTACCAAATGAATCACAATTTGTATGTATTTTATAGAACATCCTTTCAGCTATAAGTGTGGGAATTTTAATACAATATTTACAGAAAGGTCTGGTCTGCAATACTGATGATGTGTGTCTGAGAATGCTGTCAAGTGTATGTAGTAATATTTAAGAAACTGGAAAACTCATTACAGGACTTTACACAGATGCGTGTATACACCACCTAGACCTTTTAGAGCTGATATTGATTTGTACTGAAAGTGTTACATGGAAACAATCTTTATAGCTTTGCAGTTATGGAGGATAAAAAAATTACAACTGCCAGGATAATACTGTCAATGATAATGTCTGACATAAAATAACTAAAATTGTACTATAACAAAAGTGTTATTTTTAAACATGGAGAGTAAATTCAGAATAAAAACAATTTGCATATATTCCCAGCTCTGTTGCAGAAGTTTCATGTAGGTTGGTTTGCTGACACTGGTGTGTGGTTATTTCTCTGTGGGATGAGGCCTGGAGAGTGGGCAGGCAACATTCTTTGCTTGAGTTATCATTTTCCGTACTTCACTAGAGCTGCGCAATATGGACATAATCACCCTGATTCTTTTAAATCAGAATAAGAATGGTGGTCATTATGAAGATAAATGGCTCATGACCCATGATAACATTATTCATTCCAACTACAAATTATGATCCCCATCTTGTAAAAAAAAACCTTTTTAAAGCGATTCCATTTTTTTTCCGATTTAAGAATTGCCAGATTAGTAAGGCAACTTGCTAGAACTTCTGTTTTACTGGGCCAGACCGAAATGCTTTTATTTGACCATTATTTTCTGTTTCACTATTTTTAAAATGTAAACAGCTTTAATGTAGTTTCTATAACTGACTGTTCACATGAACATGTAATATAATTAAATGTGTTTATTTCTTCAAAGCACAGAAAACCAGACTTAAACTTTTCATTAGGATTGTAAATCACATTTGCTTCAACAGCTAATTAATAATTCATCCATAATTTAAAGTAAGAGTGTCTGAGAACAGAAACATGAATTTATGCAGGTTATTTGGACCTTAGGGTTTGGGTGTCATTGATCCAGAGAATGAAATAAGTGGTGAATTCTGAGAAGCCAACCAGGCCAGCTCTCCTCATGAAGCAGTATCGCCTTCTATGTACTTGACACATGTGTAGGAGGTTTTACTGTGTTCAGATAGATGGCTATAGCTTTTTTCAATTAAAAACACTACTAATATGCTTCTGCATTATCCCTGCAGCCAGCATTGTCTCCCCAACAAACGGCCAGCAACCTGCTGCAGATGATGTATCAGGACCCCAAGCGCTGGTCTTACACCTTCCAGACATTCTCCTGTATGAGCCGCTTTCGCACCCAGCTGCAGCCACCTCCAGCCAGATTACTGCAGTCCAGGGAGATCGCTGTGCAGGTGTATGAACGCTCCATTTATAGTGACAGGTGAATACACATAGCAGGAATAGATTACTGCTATATTCTGAGCTAAGGCTGCATAGTATGGACAAAATGTCATCTAATTATATTGGTTCTTAGTTTGGTTTACCAAGTAACATATTTAATAGACCATCCTTAAGACTTAACTTTTGGTGGATTATGCGTGTACCTTGAGTCACATATACGCTGACATCCAAAAATCAGAAAAGATAAATTTAAGATAAATGTACTAGAGTCTTGACTGAAGCAACTCACAAAGCAGCTTACAGAATCCAGGTCCGAACCATTAGTGAGCAAGCCAGAGGCAACAGAGGCGAGGAAAAACTCCCAAGACTGGAGAAAGAAACTTTGGGAGGAACCAAAGCTCAAAAGGGGAGCCCATCCTCCTCAGGATGACCCAGAGAGTGAGAGAGATGACACTAGGTACATAACTAACTGTGAGGCCTTCATGTACAGACTTAATCATTCCTGAATAGTTGGCAGTCAAAGGCTAACAGCATCAGAATTGTTGTTACTAAAAGAAATAAAATGAAATGTGGTGCAGTAACAAGAATATAAACTTAAATGTAATATAAACAAACTGTAAATATAAATAAACACACAGTGACCATTATATGCGCCAAACCAGATGGAAAAGAACCCTTCTTGTGGCAAAGTTTGTGTCCAGGGTGGACGGTATCAGCAGCAATCTTTCCTGCCCGCTTCAGGGTTCTAGAGGCCTTTGGTGTGCACTGATGCTTCCCTATTCACACTTACAAACTGATAGCAGTCAGTCAGGTATGATCTAAACCGGGATATGTTTGTTTTTTTGACCTCGCTCAAGAGTACTAGTTTAAAGGCTAACCAATACTAAGTGAGGAATTTATTAGTGCTAAAAGAGGCCTGATTATTGCAAGTAAGACTTAAGTAGACTTGTAGGAATGGAATTGAGTGTGCAGATTTGGATGAGAGGATAATGACTGAGAGTTCTGCCTGTTGAGCTGGTTTAAAGGATGCAAACTACTGCTGACAAATTTTGAATTGTACCTGCACTGGCTGTATCAAGCAGCAGACATGGTGGAGTAAGACTTCTTGTTTGAATTTCTTGTCTAATGGCTTCAATTTTATTGTTAAATCATCACTTCTGTAAATTGTTGTGACCTGAGATTCCTCCTTGGTTCTTATTTAGTTTAGAAATTGTACTGAATAGAAACATAGGATTATTTTTGTTAGATTCCATGAGAGACTATAGCTGTGCTTGCTGCAGTAGGTGTTCTGTAGTACCTTTTGTTGTACCTTCCAGGTGGAATGAAAGGGTTCCAGCATGGTTAATTTCCATTTGCGCTCTAAATTTCCAATGTTATACTTTAAGGCTGTCACAATCCGCCCATGTCCGGACAGGGAATTGGAGGCAAATACGCAGACTTCAATTAGATATGATTTATTGAGAACAAAACAAAACAGAACAGAAAACAGGCTAGAGGGCCAGGACACGAAAATAGAAACAAGAAAATGAGGAGGACGTTGACCGGGTTAAGATGAGGGATGACTAATAACATAAACTGGATTCTAAACAACTTAAATACTAAGTGCACGAACTGAGTACCAATACCAAGAGAGACATAATCAACTCTAATCTCTTGCCGGCTGAAACCCTTCTCACAAAGCTGACCAGAGAGGCCACACCTACAAAGGATGAACAAGGATGGCCCCTAGCGCCCATAGACTGGAATCGTGACAAAGGCACGTGTTTGATTGTTATACCAAGGAGTGAGCATTTTCTGTCTAATTATTTTATGTTGGTGTGCGGTGTTATCTAATGTGGATTGGAAGTGAGTTTTCTAAGCATACAGTTAGGTTTTCTAAGTCTGCTGGACAAGATGGAGAGCCAACCGGGGTTAATAAATCTGGGAGGTTTTCCCAGATTTATTAACCCCAGTGGCCGAGGGTCAACTCAAGGCAACTAGCAAATGGTCAAATTAGCTAGTCTGTCGGCTGCCTGGCCTTGGTGCTGGTTTGTCACCTGCAGCTGTCTAAGCTGCACTGCAAGCTAGGCTATGGGCTATGGAGCCAGAAATGAGAACACCACCCTCATGTGAGGGGTGGATACAATCCTGAGCCAAGAGACAAGGCTTGCCCTCAAACTTGGACCTATTGTCAGTAAAGCCCACATTATTTTCAGCGCACCAAAATTCAGCACCCAAAGGGCCATGCTGCATTAGGATGGAGGTCAGAGCGTATTATATCATCTGGTATTGTCTGGGCTAATTTACACACACATTTAACAATATTCTTATTAACCTGTGAAGCCATTTACTGCCCTCAACTTCCACACTGTAATTTCTTTTTTTTAGGTATATTTTTGCTCAGAATATGTTCGAGCTAGGTTGTATAAATTCAGCAGAGTGGACCGTGTATCAGGATTGGCACACCTTTCTTGTTGAGCAGTTTGGCCCTAAAGTACAGCTGGAGGGAATCATCTACCTCAGAGCATCCCCGCAGGTTTGATGTTACTCTTTTCCATTCAAACATCAGTACACACAAAGTCGTAGTTCCAGTTTCCAGTTAAACATTTCTATTCTGTCAAATTCTGTTTTCCACTTGCACCTTGTCCAGTACACTTATTGAAAAAATGATCTCCTTTCTTCATGTCCTAATGATAAATAAAAAACAGTGATGGTAATCTATGTACATTCTTGAAATCAACCTCATTATTGTTTGGCTTAACATCTTTTAACTTGATTACCATTAACTTGTCCCATAATTGGAATCAGCTGTTATAGGGTTAATTATGTTTGGTAGATTAAGACCTAATTCAAAACTTGTGTCGTTTTGGTGCCTGTCTTAAGATCAGTTCCGTGATTTTGTCCCATAGACCTGCATGGAGAGGTTGGTCTGCCGAGGGAGGGAGGAAGAGCAGGGAGTACAGTTGGACTACCTTCATACACTGCATGTGCAGCATGACAACTGGCTCATTAACAAATCTACAAAGTAAGTTTTTATTATGATCTGCTAAATTAATTTAAAGTGATGGCTACTTATTATATTTGTAGATTTCCTCTTAAGAGTATTTCTCTGTTGGTGCTGCCTAGGTCCTTTTGTTTTATTGCAGTTGCACCAGTTGTGAATTTTTATGCTCAATTTTGACATCAGATTCTGACATCTTTACAGCAAAATTAGCTTATGACCTTTTGCTTATTGCCCTTTTTTTTTAAACCTAAAGCTTACATTTTGCGGGCTAAGTGAAGATTTACAGTATTTTCTGTTAGTCAAAGAGCAGTAATAATCAGATGACAAAGGTCAACAGGTCAAAATTATCAGAGATAAGTTTATGTGGGTTTTGACGTGTTTTTCATGCAGATTTCAAATCTGTGTTTAGTTTTTCCCTAGCATGTACAGTTTTTGTTATGAAGCTAGTTGTATATTGCATGATAGTGGTATAATTAGCATATTATAATCATATACTAAGCGTTTTTGAAGAAACAGTGGTCGCTGACTGACACTGAT